>JAWZYV010012773.1:55000-237285 GCA_038373885.1 Cheiracanthium punctorium | reverse complement strand
ATTGTAACGAGAATGATCGGCTCATGTCGGCAATTATAAAAGAACTCGTGATCGGTCGTCGATCGTAAAACGGAGACCTACAATATGCATACTGAATTTGAACTTATACGAATGCACCATTTAGACACTAGTACGCCTTAAATTATTTGTGTCTATAGACCATAATAATATATAAGAATCCTGTTTTGCAACCCTGTTAACAAACTATAAAGCTGTGCACACACCAAAATATTTGCCGGTCATGTGCCTGAGATCTACAATATACATATACTTAATTTTCGCTTAACACCGTTTAGAACTAACGTTAAAACAATGAGTATGGTAGACAGCCAAAGTGTACTGGTCCCGCGTTGGGGCATACTGCGTGGCTGTCGATCAAACGATGTAGAGATTCAGGCGGTTTTATGTGCATGCAGATACAACGTAAATACGTGTTAGAACCCCTTAAAAAGGTCCCCTCCTCAAGGCCCGCCCAAGTCTCCCGTGGGTAGATGCCCTTCGTGTAGGCTTGCCATAACACAAAATACTGAAATACTCAATAGACGCTAGCGCACTTTCAGGAACTCCCGCCCAATGTATTAAATTCTTTTTGCAGCCTTGTAAAAAACTACACATCTTGTACACGCGAAAATCAATATGGGTGGTCTATAATATATATACAAAATTTCAGCTCAATCAAATGCACTATTTAAGAGCTATCGTTTTTGCAGTGGCGGCTCGTGATCAAAAAAATAGGTGAAGAGCTTGATACCAAAATATTATGAAAAACACCTGATGCAGCCATTAATATGGGCGTCGGCAGAATATTTCCCAGGGGGGGCAAAGACTGCTCAAAGGGGGAAAAGACTACTTTAACGTATAGTTACCATGTTGAAAAGAGCAAAAAAGCAAGGGAAAACACTGCATACAAAAATCCAGGGGGGGCATAGCCCCCCTTGCCCTATGATGCCGGTGCCCATGTCCATTAAGCATGGTAATTAGGCGGTGGCACAGGCCTTTCTGCGGAAAGAAATTTTTAATCTTTCAGCGATGCATTCATTCCTAATGCCTCCACTGGTCGACCCAGGGCCCTTTTAACCTTTGAAGTGAGGGGAAGCTCAGTCTCATTTCGGGCCTCCTATCCCCTTTTTGTTTGGATTAAGTAAAGTTTTTAATGATTTTCTTTGTTAAAGGGATATTTAATTGATTTAATTATTCTAATGATTTTATTTGAAAAAAATATTTTTTTAATTAATTTGAAATTTACCTTAGATAAAAATATATTATTCATTATCTTCGCAATACTTTACTTAATTGTAATGAGATTTTACAGTATTTTTAAAATTACTGTAAAAAGTAAACTAAAAACATTTCCTTACTACTGAAACAATAAACTTTATTTATTTAGTCATATATTTTTCATGAGACATGGGGCTTTTTTCGGGAATTCTTTGTTCGTTTTGATGACATCATAAAAATCACAACATGACTAAAGTTCAGAATTAATTTTGACCTTTTGACGATTTTTAACATTACATATTGAAAGTTTACCCCTTTCTACCGACCAAATGTTCCTGATAATAGAAAATTTTGTCTCAACTGGAACAAATATCCCAAGTATAGACATCGCATACTGAACTAATTTAGAAATGTTGCTACATGGAGTATCAAGACTTCTAAAATGCCTTAAAAATAGCTTTCCACTTCTCTTCATCAAAAATATTTACAATAACTTAGAAGATCATTTAAAAACAAAATTTTGAATTTTTATCCGTTTTGTAGTCATTTTTGAGCCCCTTTCAAATTATGACGGGAAGCTTAAGCTTCTCGAGCCTTTTCGCTAATCAGTCTCTATGTCGACCACGAGAAAGAACATCTCTTTTATCGTCATCATTCCACCGATTAAACGGTGTTTGTAATACATTACAGACTACATCATTTACAGGAAACATAATGAAGGTGAATAAACAGAAAAGAAACTAACTATTATTATCATTAAAATTAACACAAGAAGAAACTCTAAAATTTTCAAAGGACAGCAGTAAAAATCTCATGTGCCAAAATCTCAAACAAATCACGTGGTTTCATTTTCCTACACAAATTTGTGCTTGGAGATGCACTACGCTGGGTTTTCTCTCACTTGAAGAGACCGACCGTTTTCTGAGGGATCTCTTCACCTGATAGAAAGTAAAGCTGTAAAACTGAATGAAGCGTTTGGGGTTACCATGGCAACCCCCCCAATAAGTGCAGTAGAAGAGAGAATTTTTCCTTAGCACTTCACAACTCATCCCGTCAGAACCCGCGTACCACGTGACTCTAACAATGGACCAATCGTGACACAAGTCATTATTTCTATGCGCGCGGCAAGGGGAGGGGTGGGAAGAGAGTTTGGCTTCACTGATAGTAAGAGCATGATTTAGCACATAGTCTTATGGCAATTAAGCTTTCATCAGAAATGTAAGTGTATTCTTACAGACTAAATTTGAAAAAGGATTATGGCTTGCTTACGTTACACAATTTTTTGTTACTTACAATACTTGGTGAAGAGGCACTTCACCTACTTCACCTGAAAAGCCGCCACTGCGTTTTTGCTTACGTACACAAATCCATCACCGCAAAAACAAAATAAATGAATTAATGCCCGAAAACGTGTAAATACATGAAAATCTTAAAAGTCGAATATTTTCATGATTACAATACTTTCCATATATGTTCGGAAAGTAAAAATGCGATAGACTTAAAGATGAGGATCATTGACACATGAGAGAAATGACAAAATAGTATTCCGAAAATCAGTCATCACATTTGCGTAATAGCAATATATTTTTTTTATCGTAGCAGTTTCATAGTTTTGCACCATTTTATTTTTTATTGGACCTTTAATTATAACCCTTTTGAGCAGTATGGCTAACGTAATGTATGGGTACATCCACGCGCCACTGTAGCGTACGCAGACTTCCTTCAAGGGGAGGGGGAGGGAAGACATAATTTGCTTTCCCCCCCCTTTCTTCAAAAAAGAAATGGTATGCAAAAAAAAAAAAAAAAAAAAAGAAAAACAAAAGTAATGGATGATTGGTACATAATTGGAGTTCATGAGATCAATGATGTTACATATGATGTTACATAACACGTAAAACTGTATGTCTTTTCAAATATATTAACATTCCTGATAGCACTAGATCAGTGATTCCGGATTTCTTTCCACTATCTTGCGACAGTGCAGAGAGTAGTTTCTTTCGAAGGAGCTATGCATTAGAGTTGTGTATAAATAAACGTAATTTTCGCAAGGCATAAAAATCTAAATGCTTATGAGGTTGCATCGTGCCAAATGAATAAAACATTGAGTATGGTGGATTGCTAAAGTATTAAAATCCAGACTACCAGGCAACTGCGTCTATCTAACGGTCTGAAGTTTTGGGCGATTTTTGCCAGATGTTACGCGAATATGCTTCGAATTTCTGAAAAAGACCTCGCCCAAGGCAACGCCCCCCGCTAAGCAGATACCCGTCTTTTAGATTTGCCTCAGCAAAATACTCACATACGATATACACATACTCACATACCTGCATCGAATGCTAACACTGACTGATCTAAAAATTTCGGTGTTAGGAGGATACGTACCCCTAGCTAAGCCCTTAACTCACACTTCCTTTAAAAAAAAATTTTTAAATAGACCTACAATTTAACCTTTCCAGGGGCGGTGTCAACATCGGTATGTCACTTTTTTACATTTCTTTAAAGTAAAGAAAGAACAACTACTAATTATTTTAACTTTTAAAATTATTAGGTCGGTGCATAATTATAAGGCGTTTTTCCCTTTCCCCATCGGCCGGAACAGTCCCAGCTTTCGCTCCCTTCCAGTCTGCCAAAAGTGCCTGGTCGTCAAAATCCGATGGTCGACCTCGTCTTGGCTTATCTTCCAAGCTAATGTCACCAGACTTGAAACGGGCAAACCACCCTGCATCGAATTCTGTTGTATTGTATTGTGGCGAAGCTACGCAAGGGCTATCTGCCAAAGAGAGAAGGTGCCTTGGCCGAAGGACATTTTAAAGGGTTCTAACGCGTAATCACGCTGTAACTGGATAAAAGCGACCAAAATTCAACACTGTTAGATTGACAGCCGCAGAATAGGACAAAACGCTGGACATTCACACTTTAAACAATTTTTTTTAATATTGTAAAAAAGTAACATGCTGAATCTGACTGTGTCCACAAAAGGTTATTTTTTATTAAAAAAATAAAAGGTAATACAATCACAGTAAGAAAAATTATCTTTGACCCCCAATACTTCAATAAAATAATCTAGCTGAAGTAGCAGCTTTAAAAAAAAATGAAAAAAATCCTCTTCAATATACATTGTCAGCGATCCAGAGTGGGGGGAGGGACACAGGAACACGTACCACCTGAAAATTACAGTTTAGAATATTGACTTCGTTTTTAAATTCAAGTGAATCTATTTACCAAATATGAGCCAAATGTTTTGTGCCACTTCCAGAATTTTTTCTGAATCCGCCACTGTTAGTATCTACCCTGTTCATTTTAAATTAAATTCAAAATGTGCAAGTTAAAGGCTTATTTGGGAGCGCCCCTTATTGTTGGGGGCCCAGGCAATTGCCCCGAATGCCATGCTGAAAATCAGTCCTTGCATGTATCCTGTGTTTTATGTACGGAACACGAGTCCGGGTGATGAACCCACTCAATACTTTTACCTTTCATTCACCCTCCTCTCAGTCCGAAAAGCCGATGATTCGGATCAAAATTTTTAGGTTACTCGAACACTGTCACTAGCAAATTTTTGCCCTGTTGTGGTTAACGTGAATCATAGTACACATGATTAAGCACGCATGAGGTACTCAAACGTGAGACACTCATATTTCTAATGAACAAGCTGCATCATTTTCGAACACTTCATATTACCAATCCCCCCCCCACTTCCGAAAAAAATTGTAACGAGAATGATCGGCTCATGTCGGCAATTATAAAAGAACGATATCACTTTTGGTATTAAACACGTAAACCAGTATGTCTCTTAAAATGTATTAATGTTGTCGAAATTCTCTTCAGATTCCCAAACTTTTCACTACCTTGACCAGAAATGTAGAGGGTAATTTATTCGGGGTAAAAATATGCATTAGTGTCGGGAATATATAAATGTAATTTCTGCAAGACATAAAAATCTAAAAGCTCATGGTAACTGATCTAAAAATTTCGGCGTCGATGGGGATATATATCCATTGCTACGCCTCTAATTTCGACTTCCTTAATTTCATTTTATTAATAGACCAACAAATTTATTTTTTCATTTAAAAAAGAAAAAGAAAACAAGAAACAGTTAAAACACAAAAAAATAATCTTCACCCTTCAAAACGTCCCTGAAACCTCTGCCCATTTAAAACTTTCATTGACACCCTCTGAAATCTCGGCTTAGACGATTAAATAACCCAGATAATAAAAAACGATTTCCCTTCAATATCCAAAACTCCAGAGTCAGACTGACAACCGCGGGATAAGCCAAAACGCTGAGACTTTCCACTTCATCCAAAACAGTTTTTACAATCGTAAAAAGGTGGCATGTCCCAGCTGACTGTGCCCCAGAGATGTTTAAATTTTTTATTTAAAAAGTAAACAGAAATAGAAGAAGAAATCTGTTAAAAGTGCGAAATGTTATTTTCGATCCCGAATACGTCCCTGGAATAATATAGACCCATTGAAAACTTAATTGACTCCTTTTGGAATCTCGGCTTTAGAAGTTCAAGTAATTTAGCTCATGCACCCACTATTAGAAAAAAAGGTTTTTCTTCAAGATCATGTACACAGGGCCCTTGCTAAAGGGGGAGGTGGGGTAGGGGGAGTCTGCCCTCTAATACTCGCAAAATTCTGTTAAACTTGGCAAAATTAGACTCCTAATTGGCAAACTTGGTAAAAAAAAATAAATAAATAAAATAACGAAAACCATAATTCATTTCTCATACGCTTGACAAAATTACACAAATCCAGTTGGCAAAATTAAAAGTTGGTAATATAGTTGATAAAAAAATTAATAAGTTGGTAAAAACGGATATTTGACTTGGCAGTTTATCTCCCCTCCTTAAATAAAGCCTTAGCAATGGCTTTGTATGTACCCCTTTATATACCCTTATATTATTCAATATACCCCTATCATACAGTCTGACTCGCGACTCCTGGACATGGGCGTCGGCACAAAATTTTCCGATGCAGGGGTGGGGGGAGGACAAAGATTGTTTCAACATATGGTTATCGTATTGGAAAAAAAAACTAAAAAGCAGAGAAAAAACGGCATATAATAATCTAGGGGGGAGGCAAATGATCCCCTTGGCCTATGCTTCCGAAGCCCTTGCTCCTGGACAGCCCCTATGTCCGTGTGTGTGCTACATACAAAACATAAGTAAGGGTGGCTCTCACGCAACACTTATCTTACACCCTCCTCTCAGTCCGAAAAGCCGTTGATTCGGATCAGAAATCTTTAAGTTATTTGAACCGTTAGATCTTATACCGTATTTAAATATATTGGACCAATTTGTTATATTTTGTAACGGATTGTGTCAATATGAATGGCATTTCGTTATTGCGTTATAACGGTATGAAGATGTCGTTCTGTTCCTTTAACGTTATGGTCTCATACCGTATTTAAATTGTTATTGAACGAAAGGTTATATTCTAACTAATTCATACTGTATCGTTATCAAATAGTTATGTGAGTTTAACGTTATAAACTAAACGGTTAACATGATTAACCGAATGCATTCTGTTACTGTTCTTAGAGTTATTATGTATAGCACAGAAAAGAATAACGTTATATTAAGTGTACGTTGAATATCGTTATTAAATATAACGTTATTCCCCGAGAACTCTTGGGTCAAGTAACCGAATACTGATTTCTCAAATCATTAACGTTATAGATTATAACGTTATTTCGTGAAGAACGATTTGAAAGTTACGGTATGAATAACGTTATTCGGCTTGTGAATAACGTTATGATTTGTAACGAATAACGAATTGGTTATAACGCGCATTACGTTAAGTTACGGATCCCTGCTTAAAATCGCCTACTGAAACTGTTTTACAATCTTCGCCAGGCATATTCGCCCTATAGGCAAATTCCAACTATACCGCAAAGACATTTTAAATACTGTTTGGAATGGGCATCAAAATCCATGAGTGTACCGTGTTTTCCTTTCTTGTTCCACAAAGCACTTCTACGGAATAGAAATCTATATTGAAATCGCCTAATAAATCTGTTTTATAATATACGCCAGGCGTTTTCTAACTATACTCGAAACATAGTAAATTGTCACGTTTTGACACCACATTTAGCGATCAATTATCAAAAATTCCAAACCTTGTGCGACTTTCAACATTTTATTAATGCCCCTCCTACCCACGTTATCTGGCAAACACATTTGAAAAGTGACTCAACGCACTAATGTCTACACAAAAAAACCTGTTTGAAATTAATAACACTCTGGTGCTAAAAATTTTGGGGTGGACCGCCCTTATGACTTAGGGGTATGAGACATAGTTAAAAACCTTTTCTCAGACTTAACGAATATACATATAAAATTTCAGTAAAATCGGTTGAGCCGTTTCGGAGGAGTATGGTAACTAACACTGTGACACGAGAATTTTATATATTAGATAGATGTACTAAAAACTCTCCTCAACAAAATGAACGCATAAGCAAATTCTAAACAAACACATCTCCGAGGCGACGAAACTAAATAAACTGAAGTTGTTCTTAAAGTCAAAAGAAACAGATAACCACTGACAGCACTAAACACACGCATTCCAGTTTTCTTAGGAAAACTCGTGCAACGAGTTTGTCGTTTACAAATGCAATCATTATGTACTCTATTTCACAATGGGAAATTATCACTTTAGTGTGGGGTCATGGAATTGATCCCTAGCATAAGTCAAGACTCAGTATATGTCAAAATTTGCGAAGGTTGGTCACTTTTGACATCAAAACGTAAGTTCCAAAACTGTTCCAGCTTGGCAATATCTTCTATATTTGGCAAGAAATTGCCAAACCTTACTATTTTACTAAGGGAATAATTTTTCATTATTGTGAAGAATTTTTTTTTAAATCATACTTGTTTTATTTTTTCAGATCATATATAATTTTTCATATTTGAAAATTTCTAGTGAAATTACATTCTTTCTTTAAATTATTAAAAGTTTTTGAGCTTTAATAAATTTACCCGAAAATTCACAGATCTTCACTTTATATGACATTAATTTTTAAAAGTAGGCTTGAAGCCACATGTGACGTCAAAACATGAATGTGTTGCATCGCCAGCCTGGGCCAACTTCTAGACGGTCTCATTTTAATCATCAAAATTTTTAACATCATTTCTTCGAAGAAAAACTTTAAACTGCTAGTACGCTAAGTGATTTAGTATCAATTCTTTAAAACTTACTCTTAAGCATCCGCTTTTTCAAGTGACATCACCAGACAAACCTAAACACACAAACAGCTGTGACTGGACCAAACAGTGAACTAAGAAACTGACCAAAGAATCTACCAATAATATAAGGAACAGCTTTGGTACGGTATCATCCCTCTCTGGCGAAGTTCTGGCTTGGCGCCAAATTAATTTTTACCAAATACCAATTATTCTAATATGCTAGATTTCTTCTTTTTTAGACAAGGATGTATAAGTTTGTGTTAGATACAGATTTTTATTCACTGGAGAATTAATTTTATGCACTGGAGAATTAAAGTCTTTCTTTAGAACCCGATTCTGACTCTGACAACAATCATTGCAGAATACCTACCAGGGTCGGACTGGCCGCTTCAACAGGGCGCAGACCTTGGATTTTTAAAAGGGCGCACTTCTGAAGTGTATAAATTATAGCCACTGACGGATAAAGGGAATGGTGGGCTATGATATTACCAAAAATTCGTCAAAAAATCGGAATTTTTTCTTTAATGTATTAATATTCTATGATTTTTACTGTATCCGAGACAAAAAAACCGCATGTCTTAATTAGTAAAAAAGTTATGAAGGTTTAAAAAATGTAAATATCTCATAAATGGCATTCTAAAAGTCCCCCACAATGCCTTCTGTGCAAAATGAATATTTTTCGCAGTTCTGTGTCTTTAAAATGTCCCTTGCGACATAATTTTTTAAGAAATCTTATAAAATTCACATTACAGAGACTCAAGATGCATATAAAGATAAATTTTCTTATCCGTTTTAATTTTGGTGGTCATTAAGATTATAAAAATTCAATATAAGTTTATAAAAGCATGAAAATTTTGTGAAAATTCAATGTTAACGTATAAAAATACTTCCTAAACTTTTACTTTTCAACGAATCTCTAAATTAATAACAAAATTTGTTCGGAATACATTTTTGAATAATAACAAGGTAAAATTGAAGGAAAAATTACAAATTGGAGCACAAGAGACATTTTTTAGAAATTCAATTTTTTAAATTTAAATTTTAAAAAAGAAATTTTTTAGTTTTTTTTTAGCATTTAATTTTGTCATATTTCAAAGCATATATATATAAAAAAAATGATAATTTTTTGTCAAAAATTAAAAAAAAAACTTTATAACGTCCACCCCTTAAAGGGGAAGGGAGGAATGTGGGGACGAACGCCCCCGAAAGTATTTTAAAAGAGAAATTTCAAAAAATTTAAGAGATCCTATTTTATTTTCATAAAATGGACATAAATTTCAACTAGCCATCCCCACACACAAAATTGCATTAATTTGTCTCTCATTGTTGACACTCAAACCTTTTTAGTCAAAATGCTTCTCATTCGAACATCTAACTCTGTCGATAACTATGTTGAAGAAATATGAAAATATGTTGATTTTGACTCGGAAAGTCAACTTTTCCTAGCCATCACAAAATTAATTTGCTTTCAGATTTGCTATACAGCAGCAACATTTATATGCGAAATTCTACTCTATCTTGCCAAATCAGTGGTTGAGCGGTAAAGCCACTAAAACACAGGAAGGTGGCTGAAGTGGAGGTCCAAGGTTCTGGTCTCTCACGCGGTCGTCGATCAAACAATCTGAAGTTTTGGCGGTTTTCTCCAGATGTAACGTTAATACGCGTTGTAACTCCTTAAAAAAATCCTCCACCCAAGACATCCCCCGTCTTAGGCAGATAGCCCACGTGTAGCTTTGCAATAAACAAACAAGTTCTCTGTTGATGATCTCCTGTTTAGATGGAAACAACAGTTTGCATTTTAATATTTTTTTAATTATGCAATTCTATACATTGTTTTTCTTGTTTATTGCATTTGATTGTATTCTTATATTTTTGCTTGATATATAGATTTTGTTTGATATATTTTTGTTTGATATATTTTGTTTGATATTTTGAGCGTGCGTGTGCAAAAGCACAAGCAGCTTTGAAAAAAATCTTTTCATATTATTTTCAATAATACATAGAGTAATTCGGGACTTGTGCTGCACATTTTTTTTGAATTTGTGTAAAAAATCCCAGGATGCATATACAATAAAATAAGTCATGCCGTGCTATTTATAGTAGAATATAGAACATGTGTACTGAGGCAAAAAAATCTAAAAAAAAATAATTAATATTTTTTAGCATTTTTAAAAAATAAAATATTGCAATGCGGGTGAGTAGCCGCTCTTCAGGTTGAAAGCCGCTGTTGTGCGGGAGTAATGACGCGCTTATCACAAGAACTTAATGAAATAATAAATTAAAATAAATATCCACATCTGGACTAGAATTACCTAACTAAATGAGTACAAAGAAACGCATTGGTAGGTTTAAATCAATATGAGTCTATCGACTTAGTACCAGGGTTTAAGCTGGGTCAGAAAATGCTGTAGCAAAAGTGCTAAAATGTAGAAAAAAGCTGTAGCAAAATGCTAAAGAAAAATTAGCGGCTTATAAATTAATGTAACACCAATTAATATTAAATTTTCTTCTACTTACACTTCAAATGCAAAAAAAAAAAACTTATTATTTTAGAAATATTAACATATTGAAAAACTTTTTATGACACACAAAGTCATCACAAGCAAAAATGACGAAAAAGAAAAAATGCTATTAACAATTTCGCATTATTAACAAATCGCATTTTCGCGACGGAGAATACTTTTTGTTTTCGCATTTTCGTGCAATTCGTCGCATTTTGCGAAAAATGCGACTACAGCTTGATCCCTGCGTAGTACACTACTAAAATTAAATACCTATTTTTTTTAATTGATTTTTAACTGTTTCATCAACAACGTAACATCAGTGTATCTGTGGAAGAAAAAGAAGACAAATAGTTTTTAATTTGTTTTATTTGTTTTAACATTGTTTTATTCTTTTATAAAATGTGGGCGTTTCTAATAAAATCTGAAAAACAAATTAAAATTTATCTGGTTTTGAGGAACAATATTTCATCTAAGCCAGAACGTTAAAATGCAAAATTATTAGCGACTAATAACATGCCCAACTTGGTGAGTCTGTGCAAAATGAAAGAAAAAATAGTAACACTTAATTAAATCCAGCAAATAAACTATTGTAACGTAAATTCAGAAATATAAAAAATAGGACACAGAAATTTAAATTAAAAGTTTACCAAAAGCGGCATCCCCTACAAAAGAAACTGCGGCATTACCTGAATAGCAGTGCGGCATGTATATTCCAATTTGTATGGTACAGACGCAGGGGCGTAGCCAAGGGGGGGGGGTAAGGGGGGTCATAACCCCCCCCATGAGAAATTTTTGCCATACAAAATGTACAAACCATACCATGACCAAACCAAACCAAACCATGCCATACAAATGTATTCTTCACTACATTATCACACACGCGTATACATATATATGAGTTGTAGTAGTCGTAACCCCCCCCCCCCCATGAAAAATTTCTGGCTACGCCCCTGTACAGACGTAACACATCACAGCTGCCAGTCTTCGCAATGGAAAGTGGCGTAACCAAACACACAGTACTCTATACAGGTGATACATTTAGTTTTGACTTAGGAATCATGTATGGATTCAGTAATTAGCGTATAAAAAGCACTTAAGCGTAACATGTTTAAAAGTTTGGAGAGTGAAATGATGCTCTCAGGGGCGTAGCCAGGGGGGAGGATATCGGGATATATCCCCCCCGAAATTTTTGAATTAGTGATGAAATTCCGTCTATTTATACACATATAAGTTCATATCCCCCCCCCCCCCCGAAAAATTTTCCTGGATGCGCTTATCTCAAAATAAGGATTGTATAACTGAAAAAACACTCAAAATACTGGTGTTAAACGATAAAGTAATTAAAAAACTTTGTAAAAAACACACATAAGAAGTAAAAGGAAAGAGGATACGCGTTTCGTTCAAAAATTGTTTTGAACTTCATCAGTCCTCACAAAAACAGAAAAGAAATAAGCAAGAAAAAGCACACGAAGAAGGAAGGAAGAAAAGAGAGAACAAAAGTGAGTGTTAATAGTCCAAATAAACAAAACAACTGAAAAAACACTCAAAATACTGGTGTTAAACGATAAAGTAATTAAAAAACTTTGTAAAAAACACACATAAGAAGTAAAAGGAAAGAGGATACGCGTTTCGTTCAAAAATTGTTTTGAACTTCATCAGTCCTAGTCTAAGTTCAAAACAATTTTTGAACGAAACGCGTATCCTCTTTCCTTTTACTTCTTATGTGTGTTTTTTACAAAGTTTTTTAATTACTTTAAGGATTGTATAGTTACAGCTAAAGCATTGAAAGGGATTCCAGTTATACACTAGTTAAGGAAATCTCATTGCACATGTATACTGCGGGTTTAACTGCTATCTATCGACAATTACAAGAAATAGAAGGGATGCGGCATCTGTCCCAGAGGCGGCGACTCTCCCAGAAGTACCCTACCATAAATAATGAAAAATTTCAGTCTTAGGAGAGAAAGGGTAAAAAAAAACTTGTCCGATTAAGGAGGCGGGAGATGAACAAATCGATTTCTTTGTTAATCTAACATTTCTAATCAATCGTTGAGTTTTAATGCAGTTTTTTTGAACTGTCTGTTTATTGAACATTAAATTGTTTATAATATTAAAAAGTACTTTTCTTTTCTATCAGTCTTTTTGCTAAGGTTGTTCTTTGAAAAAATAATGTAAAATTTGAACAGCTTTTTAAAGCATTACAGACTCGCAAATATTCAGTTCCCAAACTGTAGTTACCAAACATTACAAACGTTCAACCGGTAACATTTATGAACGATTCAAGAAAAAACTCTCTAAGTGAATGGCGCCTCAACCCATTTAATACTGAAATTTTTGTACTTTTTAAAATAGTTTTATGAAAATATAAGTTTTTAATAACAGAAGTGCATAGTGCAGTTTGTGAAAAAGCAGTATTAATTTTCCGAGCGTATAGCATCACTGGTTTATTTTAAAACATTTAAAAATCCAGTAATTTTTAAAAAAGACCGTCTTTAATAAATTTTTTTATCTGTATGATAACCTAAAGATATTTACATCGATCCAAGTCCTATTATTATTGATTAATCACAGTTGATGTATAACTGACACACACGTGCACGCTTATTAAAAATGTAACTATGATTGAAATAATTTTTATTACTCGGTTAAATAAACTATTTACAATTTATTACATGTACAATAAATGTGACATGAATTTTAAATACGAATTGAATCCGTAGAGCCTCTAGCCATAGATATATTAAGTATTTTAATAACATAGCGAACAATGACGGATACATAAACTTTTATTTCAGGCAAAGCTCAAAGCTTGAGTATCTAAATTCAGAATTGCATGAACTATGTCATCATAATCAAAAAGCCCTTTTTATTTACCGTAAATATATTTCCCCCGTTGAAAGGGGGTGCGCACAAAGATATAGCTAGTCTCATGAGTGACCCTGACAAAATTTAAAATTTGGTCCCCCAGCGAAGATATTTTCTAAGAGAAATAACATACAGTCTCCAATAGGCGTGCCCCTGAGGGCTGCGCCCCTGGCAGCCGCCCATCTGGCCTACGATGTTGGGTGCGCGCCCTTACCCCCCCCTCCTCGTATTCGCTCTTAAAACAAAATCTTTTTGTACAATTTCAGTAGTAAAGTTTTTGGAGTCAACGGAGTAACAAGGGAGGGGCGGTGGGACGCTGCTTGCAGGAGCTGAAAATAAAAATGAGAGGCAGCAGAATGCCGAAACTTAGAAAGAATGAAGCGACAAACTGAAAGTGGAAGGAAGGGGGCGGCAAAATGTCCAAAACATAAAAAGAATAGGACGACAAATTAGGAGACCAAATAGGTGCCACCAGAAGTTTGACAGAGCAGCAAGGAGGAATACAAGGAGTGTGGGGATGGGTGCAGGGGGCGCGCGATGATTCATTCTGTTCCTCGCGGGCTGATTCTAAACTTAAAAAGAAACATTTCCACAAAGAGGCGATTCCAAACTTTCCCCTCCTAAATATTGCATGCATCTAGGGTACCTTGCCAGCGGAAAGCGGTAAAGTGCACCTCGGAATGTATTTAACGTTAACGAATGATTTGCAGCCGACATGTGTCAGAAGAAATAGTGTCAGAATAGCACAGAGAGTGAAATTTCTTATGTGAAACTGCATTGGAGAGCGCATTCACAAGGAGAGCGCATCTGCCCGCGGGCAGATGGGCAGATAGGCCAGTCCGACCCTGCAGAATACTCTGCTATTCCTGGGCTCGTCGTTCTGAAGTCCAGTTGGTGTAGAAAGTTCTAGTAAAAAGTCACTTGTCAGGATGGAACACAAACTTTATTGCTTCTAGAACAATCAGCTGTACAAAATCCACAAGCACAATCAAACAGTAAAGTGCTTTTAACAGTCCGCTTAGATCTGAAGCTCTCACAAATGCTTTATTTCTCACACAAAATAAAACACTTTCACAGACAAAAATTCAGTGAAAATATACGAGAGATAACACTAACAGTCTCGCAAGACTCAACAATCAAGAATTTTCCACACAGCGCTTTAAAAACAGCTTCGAAAAGCAAGCCAAAAACGACTTCTATAGCACTATCAATTCACAAAGCAAGCGTACTCACTCAGAGAGCTCTATTCACACTACGGGTGTTCAACTCAGACTGAACTGGGACTTTTGTAACACGCTTATATTTATACCCGACGCAAAAGCTAGAAGAATCCTCGAGAAAAATCTATTTCTCGAGGATTCCACATAAAGCGGGAATTTTGATTACGTCATAGAAGAGAAATCTTAAGTTATTATGCGTTTCTAATGCAGGAAAACCAACTTCCAGGCCCCATTGGGAAAATCGCGCAAAATGACCAAAATGCCGCCAAGCTCGGCGACTTTTGGCGAAATAGCGCCAAATTTGGCGCCAAAAATAAGTCCTCAAAAGTTAAGTTATTGAAGGCCTACGACCAATATTTTTCGAGATTTCTAGAAACCCCACACTAATGAATAAGCCCAGACAGCACGTAAGCGTTAATCAAGCTTGACATTTCTTTGAATTTGACGTATTAATACAAGCTTGACAGTTCAATCCATTTTAAGCTTGCAGCAAGCTTATTGCTATTGCTGATGGCGCCATCTATCGCTGTAGGCGAGAAGGAGAATGGACACTGAAAAGTCTAGCGTTTTCTCAAATTGGTCATATTAAATAAAGAAAAGTTCGTAAAAGTTGTGTTTTATTTTCTTAACGCACAAAACCTGGACATTAAAACACGCAAGGGGAAGGAATGAATGGGATAAGCCCCTCTGAAGTGTAACACGAGGAGAGTTTTAGTTTTATTTACATCTAATTAACATTAGTAATTCCACTAACTAATTAATTAGCCCTACAATAAATTAATATAATTAACACAATTTAGTTAGTTAATATACTTCACTTTATGGGTGGTAGAACGAGGCGCAATCCGATCGAAACGATCGAAACGTTCATCGCGTGCCACAGATCGAGAGACCCTTTTTTGACGCAGCCGGCTGTACGCGCACAGCCAGCTGTCGTCAAAAAAGGGTCTCTCTATTTGTTGCATGCGATGAACGTTTCGATCGTCCGCCATCTTGCTGGTAGTTAAGTCGAGTGATGGCAACGGCTGCCCTCTTTTCAGCATTGGGCAATCTATCCGGCTGTTCCTGCCTTCTTCCATTTTTCAGCAGATGTCAGAGCTGTTAAAAATAATCGTGACCCTTTTTTGACAGGAATTGAACGTCCTAAAAAGTAAAGGATTCTCGTGGAGCTATGTCACCCGCAACTATTTTTATAGAAATCAAATCTATTCTTCGTGACTGGCAACATTCAAAACGTCAGAGTTGGGTGTTCCCAGAGCGGGATCACTGCACGTTAAAGGGTTAAACAAGGTTACATCTGGTGACTTTGAAGCTTTAATCTTTAGATCATCAAAAACATGAGATAAAATGACTTCTCCAATGTGATGACGGCAAGCTGACCAAAGAAGTGCACGTCCCAGTTTATTTTGTATACTGATGCAGGCAGCAGTAATAGGACCTGTGTTGGAAGAGGTTGTGTCAAATGTCATGTTCACGATTATTTGTGTGCACTGCCATGCGATGAGCTACTCATATATTAACTGTGCAATGACTCCACGACACTCACGATTAGTTCCTAGTGAATATGCTGGCACAATAAGAATCTTTTGCTGGTGAACATCTCTCCCGACAATGGTGAGGCGTTCTTCTTTTTTGTACTTATTGGACAAAGCTGCTGAAAGTTTTGTATCCCAATGCAGAGCTGTCTATTTAGGAACATTAATACAAAAATCAGCTCAAACTTAAAGCCAGTTTCAAAGACCACTGCTCCTTACAAGCAGCTGAAATTTCCTTTGTAACTTGTCTTCTTGATCTATCTACTGTTGAATATGAAGCTGCAATTGTACTTGTATCTCCTCCTATTTCTGTAATTAGTGCTTTTGTATAAGCTGCTTGTTGACCCGGACTCATATGCTACAGTGGCGTGTTTCTACTGAAACAAGATTAGTTTTTTTCGTAATATCATATGGTATAAATAACGTTGCGCCTGTTCGTTTCTTTTGATGACGATTTCGAGCAAGTTCTTTGCAAAGTTTTCATCAGTAATATCATTTGTTTCACTTTGTTCATCAGATTCATCAATGGGACTAGGAATATAGTTTAATATTAAGTTGGAACTAAGTTCCTTTTCGATTTTATCTCTTCTCATTTCTAGTAGCTGTAACAGTTGTTCTTTTCGTTTCACTTTTCCCCAAGACATTTATCATATGATCCTATTGTTGCCAAACGGTCGCTTTGCATTGAGTTAAGGAAAGCAAGATCTTCATTTTTCTTTATTTGTTTTTCTACATTTACAGGCCATAAAGGAAACGTTAAGGCTAATTTCTCTTCCATTTCCTTTGTAACTTGTCTTCTTGATCCATCTACTGTTGAATATGAAGCTGCAATTGTACTTGTATCTTCTCCTATTTCTGTAATTAGTGCTTTTGTATAAGCTGCTTGTTGACCCGGACTCATATGCTACAGTGGCGTGTTGCTACTGAGACAAGATTAGTTTTTTTCGTAATATCATATGGTATAAATAACGTTGCGCCTGTTCGTTTCTTTTGATGACGATGTGCATCATGAAGTATCAGATGCAGATCTTCGATTAAGGGGTATCGCTCTTAGTTTTGAATTATTATCAAGAAGTTTAATTTTTTCACAAGCTTTTCGTTCACTGATCATTGGGATATTGGCTTTTTCATAAAATATCTGCGAAGCTTCTTTCGAAAGGACTAGTTTCGAAGACTCCCATTTAGTTCTATTTTCATGGAGACCTTCTTCAATATGATACATCATAAAACTCAAAACTTTGCAAATTAGTTGGAAGTTTAGAGCCATTTATTTTTGCATCATCATAAGTTATTTTGCTACCAAGACCAAACATTTTTTATGACAATCTGGTTTCCATTGTGTAATCCAAACAAGAAATGCAACTTAAGTCACAGCAGTGTATCCAAATCAAAACCAAAATTAAAAATAAATAAACTACATTAATAGAAAAATCAGCTCAAACTTAAAGCCAGTTTCAAATGCAAAACTGATTTACAGAAAAAAAAAACTTAATTAAAATAAACAGGAAATGCACTTTGTTCTAAGCAATTGTAATCACAGTCAGTCGCCACATGTTGAAAAGCTTAGTAGAAAGAAATAGGAAATACGTTTAATTCTGAACTAAGTGTTACTGTTGCCACAGAGTAGTTTATTAATTTTAATTATTTTTATGGTCCTTATTTTATTTTAATCACTATTCCTAGATAATTGTAAAATAATTTATAAAGCAATTTATGTTGAATTGTAAAAGCAAATAATTATAAAAAAAAATATTGATTTTAGTGATTTTATGCACCAAATTTGTAAATTCAAACTTGTTGTGAACCCCCTAAAATTGTTCCGAAAACAAAAAAAAATTTGTTATGACAACTTTTTGTGGGTAATGGAACATTTTCAGACTGGGGACAAAGTGATTTGTTTCTAGAAGGGATTTTGATGCATCCTAGTATAGAGTAAGGTGACCATACGTCCTCGAAATTCGAGGACAGTCCCCAAATATAGATCTTGTTTACATTTTGTCCTCAAAAATAATTTGTCCCCAAATGTCCCCAAATTTAAAGATTTGTACTTTTTTTCCCCCGAAAGTTTCCATTTAGTTTATTTCTTTCAGAAAAAACTGAAGAAATAAGAAAAATAAACCAACTAAAAGCGCCTTCTACTCAGAGAAACAATGATATTCGATCTCTGAAGTTGTCATTGTGTGTGTAGCGTGTACAGACATTCAATAAAGTATTCGACTATGAGCCATATTTCCCTTTTTAGTTTTGTTAATGATTAATCACTTTTCATGAAGAATCATGCTTTAAATATGAAACTGACGTACGAAATTTTTCTTGCACTCGAATCCTTTTTTTAGAGGGTGTACAAAGTTTCACGAAAAATTATCACAAAATGAGCCAATGTAAAAAGCAATGTCTTCTGAAAAGTACAAATATTATGCCAAGAGTTAAATTTTGAATAAATGGCAATATTTCAACATGATGTTCCTTTCATATTTCTGGTTGAAATAAATATTTATAAATGAATGAAATACTTCCATTAATTTATTAGAAATAAGAATGCACAATAGATATAAAAAGCTATTAGAGTTCATTTTTAAATATCGAAGTCAGTAAAGATTTAAAGTATGGGTATGCATTGTAATATGTTGTGTCCTCGAATATGTCCCCAAAAATATTTTCTAGAGTCCTCAAGTTTTCCTTGGATTCGAGGACAATGCTTGATTTGTCCCCAAAAGATTGTTCAGAAATATGGTCGCCTTAGTATACACCCTCCAAAAAAAGTATTCGAGTAAAAATTTCTTACGTTGGTTTCGTATATTAAAAATTATTTATCATAGAATATGAATTAGGCTATGTATAAATAGGACTTTCCATATTTCTGTGAAGTTTTACGTTTTCAAAAACTCAATTATTATTCGCCTCGATTACTTTTTTTGGAGGGTGGACATGGTAATATGTTGCGTCCTCGAAAATATTTTCTAGTGTCCCCAAGTTTTGTTTAGATTCGAGGACAATGCTTGATTTGTCCCCAAATTACTGTTTAGAAATATGGTCGCCTTAGTCTAGCCACGTCCAATTCCCGGTAGCCTCTACGCCATCAGGTGCTTTGTTCTTTTTTTTTGTGTTTTGCAGTGGGAAGTCCCATGTCCTTTTTTATCATTGCAGCGGGAAGTCCCATGTCCTTTTTTTTATCATTGCAGCGGGAGGATTCACATTCCAGCCTAGCCAAGTCCAATTCCTGGCAATCTCTGTATTCTATTAAGTGCCGTGTTAATTTTTTTTCGTTTCAGCGGGAAATCCCGTGTCCTTTTTTTTTATCATTCCAGCAGGAGGATTCACATTCCTTCCCTTTACAATCTATATTTAAGGTAAATGGCATTTCTCTTTCATTGCACGGGCAACGCCGAGCCACGCTGCTAGTCATTAATAAAACTGAAATGGGAAATTAGGCTCATAGTCGAATACTTTATTGAGTGTCTGTGCACGCTACACGCACAATGACAACGAACGTTTTCAGAGATCGAATTTAATTTTTTCTCTGAGTAGAAGGCGCTTTTAGTTGTTTTATTATTTTTTTTCTTCAGCTTTTTCTGAAAGAAATTTCTTTTCTGAGAAATTGTACATATCTTTAAATTTGGGGACTTTTCGCGTTTCCAAGAAGTCAAAGTATTTTTGGGGACAAAATGAAAGAAAGATCTATATTTGGGTACTGTCCTGGAATTTCGAGGACGTATGGTCACCTTAGGCCCATTTACATGGGAATGTGGGAAGTCCCCGGTAAAAGCAGAGTATACGGGAAAAACTCGCTATGCCTCATGGGAAAGCGAGGTCATCTCTGCAGTAACCCTCCTTTCGACTAGGAATCTTTCTACCCCGCATTTTTTCCCTATGTAGGGGAAGCGGGGTAGAAAGCAGCGAAATTTCCGGCATTTACTCCGCTTTTGTGTGTATGTAAACGGGCTCCTTAAGTATTGAGGCCATGGTTTTCAGAGACTAAGCCTGGCAAACCAGTTTCGTGACCGAATCCGAATTAACAAATCTGAGGGTAAACCGGTGCCATCGTGATTTTACCGGGCCTGCTTATGCATTCCGATAAGTCATCCAAAGAGGCTCACTTATTGGTTCCAGCACCTAGATACACAGGGAGAACTTAATTTCCGACTCGCCTTAAACAAGAACTGTGTTTACTCGTGTAATTGTCTGCCTTGCATAATAGTCGCACCCCCGTTTTGAAGCAGAAATATCGTCGAAATAGTTTCCCGCATAAGTCGCAGTCTTGTATTCGACCTTACTTTATGCCTATAAAAATAATTCTATAAAGAAAAAAAGGCTTCTTTTTTCTATACAATTGAAGAAAATAAGTCTATTTAATCTACGGCAGATAAACTGGAAACATTTGTTAGCTTAGTTATTTTATTATAATACCATTAATGTTTTGTGGCAAAATATTGTGTAGTAGATTTCCCCGCATAATAGTCGCACCTAGACTTTCAACACAAAAAATTGGCAAAAAAAAGTGCGACTATTATGCGAGTAAACACGGTATTTTATGCTCTATTGAAAGCAGAGATAGATTTGGAAGTTGTGACTGACTCATGGTAGAACAGAGGTAGTTTTTTGTCAGTATCTAAGTTTCGAAAAACTTCGCTCACAAAATGAGACAGATGTGCATAGTATCAAAAAACAAATGTTAGAGCCAAAGATAAGATTGACACTGAATCGCAAAAAATCTAAATCTATAACGAATTGTAAAAATTTCAGCGCTGACCATTCTTAACAAACTTCTTTGTTAATATTTGCTGCTTTTAAGAGTCTCTGAAGTCACGCGATTTCTGAAATTATGTTATCTTCGGAAATTTCGTCGAAAGTTTGTGCAAGGTCTTCCCGTTCTGCATCTGATGAACTAACTAAATTACTTGCTTGAACCACTCCTAATGTTAATAAAATGCTTTCCATTGATCTAAAACGGGTTTTTTTCCCTTCCTGGAAACGATACACGCACTCAAATGTAGCTCTTTTGAGTTCTTGCTCCAGAGTGAAACCTACATCTTTAGCTGAAAAAACACTCAAAATACTGGTGTTAAACGATAAAGTAATTAAAAAAACTTTGTAAAAAACACACATAAGTTGTTATAGGTAAGAAGATACGCACGTTTCGGTCAAAAATTGTTTTGATACACGCACTCAAAAATTGTTTTGATACACGCTCTGTTTTGATACACGCACTATGGGGGCTGAAGCCCCCCCTAAAGGTAGAAAGTTAGAAGTGAAAAGCGTTAAAAAATGAAAATTGTCGCTAATTAATTAATTTTTTTTAGTTCTTTCTTTTTTTTATTGTTCTCAAATTATTTCTAACCAAAAAAGACATTTATTTAAAAAAGGTTTTAAATAAATGCTTACAGTTAGTTGAAACACTGTTACACACGGTTAAAACGTCGCTCAAAAGATCAGATAATTATTTATGACTCTATAATGAGTTACATTGCTTGTGTTCTATGGGACAGACAAGTGATACCGAATATTTTGACGTTATAAGAGAGTTGTAACTAACCGAGGTCACTATGACCGAGTTCAGCAGTATTTATATGTAGTCAAACCCCCCCCTCCCTAAACTAAAATCGTGGGTGCGCCACTGTCAAGCTGTCACAATGTGTCAAACACATTTTATACTGCTACTTCTGAACTTTCTTACGCGCGTACTTTCTTGCAGCGCGCTCGTAATAGAGTTACGTTTTTCAAGACTTTGAGATTGTCTGGCGGGGGTTTGCCACGATGGAAAAGTGTCTGGCAAGGGATAAAGTGATTTCTAGTACTGCGAAGAAGAACATATAAAAAAATTAAGCTTTATGAAATGACGAAATTTTCGGGAATTTTATACACCTTTGCCACCTGTTACCTGACAAAGGCACGATCATCCAAACTTTATAGTGGCCGATTGTTCCTACCTCTGTTGGGGGGTATGCGCAGAGTAAGTTTCAACTTTTATACTATGACGAAGGTCTGGCGGTTGCTGGCTCTTGCTCTATTGAATTTCTTTCTCGCCTTTCTTTCGACAGGAATGTTCATTTCCTCGCATAGATCAATAGCGTACTGGATTGAGTCCTCCACAATTTTTCTGCTATCCTCCTGTAGGTGAAAGTTTTGGGCATTGGAATTTCTCGACACACTTATCTAATCTCACCCTTGATATTTGTAAATACTTTTGAGTAGCGTTTACTTCCTTTAAAATTTTATCCCATAGTGACAGATAAGCTAAGATAGGAAAATCACAAACATCAGATATCAAAAGCTGAGCTGAGCCCATTGTGTCAATGTTTTCTTTTGAATCACAAGGTTCTTCGATCACTTCAATTAAATTTGCTGCTTTTAGGAGTCAAACGCAGCTTACGTGTTTTTTTTACAGGTTTCACAGCATCGTGGTGAGCGCTCCATCTCGTTTTATACAGTCTTTTGGCCATAACATCCATATGTTTGTGTAGTACACCCCAATCTATGTGCGGCGACAGGAAGTAGAGTGAAGACAATCTCCAGTGTCCCAAAAAATGTCACCCAGGAAGGAACATTTCCAAATAAATACAGTCCACACAGTTTTAAGGAGTGGTTTGCACACTGTACGAATAAAGATTTGGGATTAATCTCTCGTATTCTGGTTTGAACACCAATATGAATCCCTACATAGTTGAAGCGTGATCGTAGCCTTGACTTGGCACAGATTAATGTCTAGCCCATGTTTTTCTATACTTTTTAAAATTTCATCTGAAAGGGCATCGGCTTTTTCTCCTAGCAAAAGAAAAAAATCATAAAAGAGATTCTTAGATTTCTACCTTGCCAAATTCAATGTGGACTGATCGGATTATTTCACACATTTGGTCAGTGTGTGATATATTTGGAGTACTGTCGAAAATTATCCCGAAATATTTTGCCTTCTTTATGTATAATAAAATTTTTCCTTTTACACTATTTCCCAAAACAGATATAAATTCATTTTGGATTTTTAATGGCAAATACTTACTTACGATCTTTCCAGATGATTCGTTTTGTTGTATTGTAACTAAATGCTGTTTTATTAGAGGATCATAATTAGGTAGAACTTCTATTAATTCTTAGAAGTTTCCTTTGTTTTCCAATGTCATATCTTCTCGGTGGCTCTGAAAAGGAAGATTCTGTTTGGCAAATAATAATAAGCTCACATCCAGAAGTCTATGAAAGATTTTCCCCCATTTTGTTCCTCACTCTCCACTGCTTCTTGGTGTAGATTATCAATGGATTTATTAAGTTTTGCTCTCAATGTATTCCATTTTTCAAGACAAGCAAGGTGCCTCTTCGAGTTCTCATGATGACTTACTTTGGGATTTAATTTCCACGAAGTCTGAAACCTTAGGGGCGGCCCGACACGGTACGCAGGGTGAGCATCGCATCGGGGTGTCATCTTCGAAGGGACACCATTTCGAACTCTAAAACTGAGAAAAACTTTATCAAGAGCATAAAAGGGGGCGCCTTTTTTAAGTTTGCAGGAGGGTGCCACGTACCCTAGGGTCGCTCCTGTGAAACCCTGTAACAAATTTCGATACTCCATGTTCTTTTTCACCAGTAGCAAACAGCTTGTAGCAGAAATAAAACAAACTCCTTTTTAATGGAGAGTATACCATCCAGGTTCTAAGAATGTTTTCGGTATTCGGCAAATCTTTATAGAACCCAGCAGTTAATTAACGACAATTATCATTTTGAATCTCTTCAAGTCTTACTGCGGAAATAAATGGACCATCTTTATTTTGTATGGCTTTGCTACCTCTCTTTATGATTTCTACTCTTATAGTCTCAGGTACCGGTACTGGCCAATAGCCTGTATCCGTATGTAGAGGAATAGTACTTACCTATACGTATACCCCCACAAAATAATTTCGAGAATCCTTCGTTTCTTCAGAAATCTTGAATAGATGTTTGTATGCATATCGTAGTATCGTACCAATGCACATTTACCTTAGATTTATGTAAGTACACCCTCTCCTAACAATGAAGGTATCCATGTTTTAGTAGAAACTTAAAAAATCTGATGTGTCCAACACATGACTTCCTTGCACGTCCATTAGATCAAAAATATTTTCGACGCACTTCCTCTAAATTTATTTGTTTGAAAGAGATAAAATATCAATAATAGTAAGGTTTAGCGATTTCCAGCCAAATATTTCGATATCGCCAAGCTGTGTTCAATTTGAAAGATTTCCTTCTGACAATTTATTTGGCGATATTTCACCAAAAGCCGACAAACTTGAGATAGTCTGCGAGATTTTGGGGATAGCCAAAGTAGTCATTGACCACAGACTTTCAATGAATTGAATGCATCCACATACCTCAATGTATTAGAAGTCATTTGGCTCACCCTGTAAATAAATTCTCAGTCGATTGCTGTCAAAAAAGATATTAAAAACAGTTAGATATTACAATAGTTCTAAATACAAAAGTTAAAAAATCTACGGGTTAGTTTTAGAGTTATACAAAATACGAAACAATTTTTGGCGCAAAATTTGGCGATATTTCGGCGAAACTCGTCAATGTCGACGACATTTGGCGAGATTTTAAGCATGAACCAAACAATGACAGATTATCGCCAAATTTGGCGATATTTCGCCAAAACTCGCCAAGAACGATGACAAATGGCGATACTTTGGGCATGGACCAAATGACTGACTATCGCCAAATTTGGCGACATTTCGCCAAAACTCGCCAAGGTCGAGGACCGACGGCGAGATTTTGGGCATGTACCAAACAATGACTATCTACAGTAGTATTATATTGAAGATGTCCATAGACATTAAAGTACTGAAATTCTTTCCGGTGGTCCTGTAAATAAACTCTCCAGTAGATTGGAACCAAAAATCGAGATGCACAACTAGATGTTACAACATTCTTATATATGAAATTTCATAATAGTTTTTGAGATTTGAGAGTTAAATATGCACACACGTACACCAAAAGTCGCCAAGTTTGGCGACTTTTAGCATAGTTCTTGAGAGAGGCACGTGACCATGGTCGGACCATTACCTAACTTATGTGGTAGGACGGTATTGTGCTTGAAATGGATGAATGCCCCTAAAATTGCCATTGACCGTAATGTATTGGAAATCTTTTGAGTGTTCCTGTAGCAGAACTATAAATTATAAAGACACTTTTTTTAATGGAGAAATTCATTTTCTAACTCTTTACAGCATATATCACTTCTGAGTCGTTTGAAATAGCCCAATACCTCTAAAAAACGCTTTGATGAATTTCGGCCCATAGAGCGTAATGTATTTCGAATTTTTAGGCGGTTCTGTAGATAAACTATCCAGTCGAATGGAACCGAAAGGGGAGGTGCACAACTAGATGTTACAACAATCCTAAATATAAAGTTTCAACATTCTACGCCTAATAGTTTTTGAGATATGCGAGTTTAATGAATTTCGGCCCATTGAGCGTAATGTATGTCGAATGTTTACAGCAGATTACAGATTGTTTACAGTTTACAGATTACAGTTTACAGATTGATTACAGCATAACTCTTTACAGCATATGGCATTATCGCTATCATTCGAAAACGTTATTTATTTTTCCGAGCCTTTATTCGCGAGTATTGAACCTCAATTCCACAAAATATTTTAATATGGCAAGTAGGATGTTGACATTTCAATTTTTATACATAACGATTTTAAAAGAAATCATCCCTTGTTCAAAAAGTTGACATCAGAAATTTATCAATTACTTCTGGTGTTAGCAAAAATCGAAGAAAGTCGCAAAAATATCCAGGCGCGAATGGGTTAAATGCACTCACTCTCGCCAAGGTGGTGATAACATTACATAAGCAGTTACCATCACGATTTTTTGTATTTTGTATTGTTTGTGGCAACCGTAACTTAGATTAACACTGTGGTTTGGAACAACATGTCAGTACTGTTACGAATTTTCGGGGCAACCTGCTGCTCTGTGGCTTAAAATGGTTTAAAATTCGTATTCTACGCTTCAAATAGATAAATTTTTCTTTTTGTTGCATCAAAATCGGCCAATTAGAACCGGAGATATGGAGGTTTCGGTTTGCCATTGTTTTTCAATGGAGGTTCTAGAAAACTCGAGAAATATTAGTCCTAGAGCTTAGATCTCTTCACATTTGGGGACTTATTTTTGGCGCCAAATTTGGCGATATTTTGCCAAAAGTCGCCAAACTTGGCGACTTTTTTGGTCATTTGGCGCGATTTTCCCAATGGGGCCTGGAAGTTGTTTTTCCTGCATTAAAACGCATAATAACCTAACATTTCTCTTCTATGACGTAATCAAAATTCACGCTTTATGTAGAACCCTCGAGAAATTGACTCTTCTGGAAACCTCTTGTACCTCCTGCGTCGGCTATTTATAGAAGCGCGCGTCGCCCCGAGGGTTCAGTGCGGGTTGAACGCTCAACGTGTGAAGAGCTCTCAGTACGCTTGTTTTGTGTGAATTGATAGTGCTATAGAAGCTGTGTTTTAGCTTGTTTTGTGAAGCTGTTTTTAAAGTGCTATGTGTAAATTCTTCATTGCTGTGTCTTAAGTGATTGTGTACTATATCCCTTGAATATTTCCACGGAATTTTTGCCTGTGAAAGTGACTTATTTTGTGTGACAAATACAGCATTTGTGAGAGCTTCTGATCCAAGCGGATTGTTAAAAGCACGTTACTGCTAGATTGTGCTTGTGTATTGTGTACAGCTGATTGTTCTACGAAGTTCTCGAAGCAATAAAGTTCGTGTTCCATCCTGACAAGTGACTTTTTACTTGAACTTTTTTACACCAACAGGACTTTAGAACGATGAACCCCAGGAGTAGCAGAGTAATTCCGCAACAGTACATTACTTTAGATATCTATATATTATTTTGAAACATGTTTTTTTTTTCGGCAACTAAATTGAGAGAACGCCTGGGTGTAAAAACTCGGTTGAGGTGTCTGAAGAAAGGTCCCGGCCCGTAGATGTGCCATCAAAAGAGAAAATCAGAAAGAGTCGAACGGTTTAGGCGTGGAGGAACGGCAAAGGTGCAAATTTTCGCCATAGAATTAACATTGTGGTTTATTAACCCCATTGTTGGCAGACGATTGATATGCGTAAGCTCCGCAAGGTTTGATTTATTGGGAAAAAATATTTGTTAGAAATTGTATCCGTTTGTAAATGTGTTGTTCTAAATTCTGACTAGAATAAGAGCAAGTATGATTTAAAAAAAAGAAATGAAAACCGACTTCGAATTACTTCACCCTAAAGAAAAATTAATCGTATACTAAATTAAAAGGCTTATGCCAAATTCTCACGAAGTATAGCAGACTGAGTTCTGTCTTGGAGACTTATCTTTTGACGACAAACTGGACGATAACTCGCCAAAACTGGTAATATTTCACCATAGAAATAACATTGTGGTTTATTAAAATTCATTGTTGGCTGCTAAAAACGCCTTTTTTATTTACGCTTTATCGTTTATCTGTTAATCTGGAATGTGTTTTTACTGCATCCACTAATTTAGACAACAGCTACGTGTAAGAGAATTTTTAAAGTGTCTAAAAAAGGCCTTAACCTGTAGATGTGTGATCAAAAGAGAAAATAAGTCTGGCAAGGTTTGCGATTTTTGATAATTGATCGCCAAGTTTGCGCCCCCCCCCCCTAAAAAAAAATCTTAAAAACCGAACCATGCCTGGGGATGGTTGTAAAATAGCTTTAGTAGGCAAATTTAATATAGATATTAATTCCAAAGATGTGTTTTATGCAACGAGAAAGAAAAATATATAGCACACTCATGAATTATGATGCTCATTCCGAACAGTATTTAAAATGGTGAAGTATAGTTGGAATATGCTTGGCGAAGATTGTAAAACAGTTTTAGCAGCTATAGATTTCGATTCCAAAGAAGTATTTTGTAGAACAAGGAAGAAAAATACGGCACGGCCATGAATAATGATACACTTTTCAATTTAATGAAACAAGGAAGAAAAATAGGGACGGCGTATTGATTATGATACGCTTTTAATATACAGCACTTTAGTGAGTATTTAAAATTTGAAAGTGTTTCAGATTTTTTACAAACTTTTCTCCATACAAATACATTGTGGTTTGTTGACGACATTGACGGCAGTTATAAACTCCTTCTTTAGTTAGCGATTTATCTTTTATTTCTTTAATTTTTCAGTTTTCTGTCTGATACTGGATCTTTACCATCGAGGGCAGCTTGAGAAAAGGCAAATAAAGCAGGGAGCGCGCGATCGCCATTTGGCGGATTAGATTTTTTTGTCTCTTGCAGAATTCCGAAATTTTTCACTATTTTCGCTTCATACTTTTGGCGTTTACCTTTCTGCGCCCGTATTTTCTCATGGAATGTTGTATGTCACTCTTTCAATGGTTAGATCAAAGAATGCTGTGGCAGTCAAGATCATTTAAGAGAATTCACCTGGACGTTTCGTGGTCGATGACTTTACCCAAAATATCGTCTTCAACGAAATGCTCAATTAGAATTTGTAACTGTATTTGCTCATTCGTCATTTAATATCTACACTTCTTTTTTTACTTAATAAAGATAGTTAAAAACAAATTTTAAAGATTTCAATCATTTCATCGTCATTGTACAGTTGCTAATAACTGGCGTGAAACCTTTTGTTTACTTTCTGTCACAAGTCATGTTCCGTCCGCGTCGCTCTTTGACTTTTCCTGTTAGTTTTGTTCAAGACCTTGGTGACATTCTTGATCGTTCCCATTTATTTTTGAATATTACAGTCAATAAAGTGACCGTCGAATTCGACGGGTTCCAGCTAGTATTTTTATTATTACATTATTCTTTTTTGTTGTGTTTGTGTGTGTGTGGGGGGGAGGTGCCAATGAATGTAGTTTTAATAATTAAGTGTCTTCAAATTCTTCAACTGCACTGTAAAAAAATTCAGAAACGTTACACACTTACAGCGGAAAAGTTTCCGAAAGTATAGCGTAACCTACCGATGCTCTACTCGAACTCACGATTTCGGAAACATAACCCATATTTCGGGGTAAAGTATTTACGGGGGAAAGGAAATCTTTATTTGGGACTTCGCGCGCATGCGCCAAGTGCCAAGTGACTGAGGGATAACAGTGAACGCGTCTTCCCTAATAGCACAGATGGTCACAAAAGAGTCGCTGTGACGTCACAGAGGGTCACAATTGTCACAGGACTGTCACATTGTAACTTCTTGCACAGCCCGATTATGACCAACAGGGGCCCCGGGCATTGATGAATTTGGGGGTCCCCATCTATAAAATTTGTTTTCTTTTTCATAATATTTTGACATATAAAAGAATATTTCAGAACAACATTTGAAACTGGGGGCCCTGGGCAAAGTCCTGATTTGCCCATGCGATAATAAGGGTCTGGTAACTTGTGAGTGATGTAACTTCACTGTGTGGTCACTGTGAAGTTTATTTGTGACCAGTCACCAGGTGACGTCGCCGGATGAATACTTAAATAAAACAGCACATTATCTCCTGAAAATAATTTATGTGAAAGAAAAAAGATTTAAGATTTTTAATTTATATTTATTAATTATGGTATTTTCTCTCCATTTACAAAATACTTCAAAAAAATTTTAAGTTTCCAAAACAATCCGTACCACAAATAACTTTTGCAGCAGTTAGTTTACTTATAAAGCAAAGTTCGGCAAGAAAACCGCAGCGCCGTGGTACCGTGCTTTCTTCCGAATGCGTAGGTCCAGCGTTCGATTCTGGTCGTCCTCGCCGCTCCTTCCGACAGAGTTTGGTGCTGACATCTAGGTTAAGATACTCGAAACACTTCATCTAGTGCATGTTACTTTTTTCTGAAAAACTCGGAAAGGTTACTCGTTTATTCGGAAACCTTTCCAAAATACACGGAGAGGTTACTCAATATTTTACCAAAATATACAGAAACGTTACCCATCTTTTCCAGAAACCTTACCTAAAATGCAGGAAAATAGGTAAATATGTTTCCGACATATGCAGAAACGTTTCTAAATACTTTACCCGCATGGTTCGGAAACGTTTCCGCAATTTTAAACTACAAGAGCTGCCCCATTTTTTGGGGTAATGTTTCCGAATTTTTTTTTACCGTGTGGTGCGTTTATTGCTAATTTGTTCCCTTTCGTTTTCATCTGGTTATTTTGGGAGTGTTGAAACTTGTGCATAACTCCTCAAACTCATGACTGTAAAACTCGCTCAAGTGCGGCGATTTTTTAGGTTGGCGAAAGTGAAGGCGAAAGTGATTTGTGATTGTGCTCAATTGATTCAGAATCTGACATGATGCTTTCAGAAGAAAACTGCCAAATGAATACAGCTATTTATATCATTTCGGAAAAACGCATTACCTGAATCGTAATCCACGCGATCGTATCAGCAACTTTAAAATTTATGAACTTTAAGAAATACATTTCGACTTAATTCTTTTTCATGCTTTTTAATATGACGTAAAAATGACGTAATAACTTATGAAATGCCGTACTTATGTGTGGAGACAGGCTTTTATACTGTTTTCTGATTGGTCGAGGAGAGTATTATGGTCAAAGCGCATGTTCAAACTGCATCAGAAACGTCTTCTAGAATCTGTCGCGAGCAGCCTTAGCATTTTAATATTATATGTAGATAGATTGCTAACAAACAATCAAGCAGGTACGAGCTGATATGTGCGAGATAACACAATTATCGGGAATAGATATATTTGATCGTTAAAAAAAAGTATTGAAAAATTAAGAAGAGCAGTACTCAGTGTCACCGGAATTACATATGCGTGCAAATTTTGAGCTGGATTGACATACATCTTTAATTAAAACTTAAAAATGTAAATGATGACTAAATTAATTTTTTTAACTAAAAAATATTTATGATAATTCTATTATAATTACTGCATATATTTTATAGTTGCAGATGAAAATGCTAAACATTAATAAGAAACGTAGGGCAGAAGCTTAGAGCACATACATTTTCAATATAAAGTGGAATTTATTTTTTAACTGATATTTTTTATATTTTAATTACTTAAAATAATGAAATTTTCTTACTCTCTTCTAGGTTTTTTTTTGTTCAATTTCAAATATAGAATGATATGCATTTTTATATATTTTTTTTTATTCGTACTCATTAGTAATAGTCATAATCTTATTACCAGTTTTTGAATATACACAATAATTAGGCTAAACAGAAAGTTTACTTTCACTATTAAACTGCTTACAGTTTTGCGGTTTCAAGCGAGAAATTTATGAATATCTTTAAATATTTATAAATATGTTTTTGCAGGAATGTTAAATTTTTGATTCATTTTATCCAAGTAAAAAATTCTTCTAAACTTTGTGAGGTCTAAATCATGTTTCAGATTAAGTTTCCCCTGTTCTGACCCTCAAAAGTCCTTGCAAGGTTTCACGATTGAAACAAGAGGCAAATACCAGATTCGATATAATCAAGTAACACCATGAAATTGCATTTGCGGGGTTATACTTGGAGGTATGCTGATATTTATTCAGTGTTAATCATGAAAAGTGAAACGTAAGCACAAAAATTATTAAGTTTCATGAGGTAAAATATTTTTTAATGTACTAATTTAGAAATATAAAAATTATTTTTAATTCTTAATGCTCGTTTGTAGGCATAAATCAGGCGTAAAAGGAGTGAAAACATTTTAAAATAATTTAATTTAGACCTAATTCACAATTAGAGAATACAAAAATAAAAAATCAGATTTCTTTGTCCTTGTTTGGACTTTATCAATTAGTCCATTCCCAGAAATTCCAAAAAATAAATTCGAATCTTTAGAATGAAATTAATTCCAACTAATGTTCAAAAATTTTCAACAGGTCCGCTGTTATTATTAGCTAATAACAGTGCAATTTAATATAACAATTTACAAATATTATTTTATTATTCATAGATACTAGACTACACTCACACCTGTTTTTGTGCGGTGGATAGGGACAGAATAAAAGAAAACGCATAAAAAAAATCGCACAAAACTTCACTAGTAGCTTCAAAAATTAGTTTACGCAACACAATTAAACAGTTTTTTTTTTTTCGGTGAATAGGGACAGCATAAGAAAGTAATTTAAATTAAGCGATTATAGAATTCAATACATACGTAATGCAATTGGCTGATGCAATATTTATATAATATGATGAAGATTACTAAATTTTTTTTATTGATAACTTCCTCAATTATGTTCCAATTTGATTGAAATTTTCATACATCGCACAAAAAAAGCACAAAAGCAGGCTTCAGTGTAATAAAAAATACATATAAGTAGTAAATTTAATGTAACGTATTTTTTTCTAACCAAGAATTATCAAATCGTTTTAATACTTTTACTTCAATCGGAACATTAGCAACATTTTAAATATAGCCACCAGACAGTTGTAATTTAATATTTGTTAATCAAAGTGACTAAGTAAATCATTAATTACTGTAAAAAATGTATGCATAGAACGCGCAATGTAAATGTATATAACTTTAGTGAAAAGTTTTTTTTTTTTTTTTTTGGGGGGGGGGGGTAAAAATTGAGTTGTGCCTCGGGCCTCTCAAGCGCTTTATCCGCCACTGCTCCACAGTGCAACAAGTTCAGGCAGTGGCCTATTCAAAGTGGGAGTAATGTTTAAGATTTCCTTTTTAGATCCTATTACTTCCTTGCAGGGGCGTACAAAGGATTTTGCCTTGGAGGGGGGTCCAGCACACAAAGGTGACGGGGAACAAGATAGTGCACAGCACGTGGGCAGCTAAATTTAAGGGCGTCGAAAAATTTTTTTTAAAGCATAAGGTTTGTAAAAAAAGGGGCGGTCTGTTTTAATTTGCACGTGAACGGCCGACAGTCAAGGATCAGCACTGAAAACCACCTGAGAAAATGTGGAACATATATTCTTTATCGTGATACCTTTTATAGATTCTTCCGCGATTCAATATAATTGCATGTTTTTCAATAATGTTTTTGTTTATTTATCTTTAGCAGTTAAGATAAATAAATAAAAACATAACTGAAAAACATGCAATTATATTTGGTCAAGTCATAACGTATCAAACTGTCAAAAAATAATCCTGATTTAATGAGACAAAGTTAACTCTTTTGTGAGGGGTCCAGACTTCCTGGACCCATCCCTTGCGTATGCCACTTCTTTCCTGCATTGGTTTTTGAATCGAATCGGGAACCAATGGAGGCAGTGGCGGCTCGTGGGTTATTTAAGAGGAGGTTCACAAAACAATTTACGAAAATTAAATGTGCAGATACGATGCACCTTACACGTTAAAATAGATTTGCGTTTCCAGCAGTTAATGGAAAAGAATGCACACGAATGAAAGAAAACAAGTCATCTTTGAAGGGCCGTACCCAGAGAAAAAAAAATCTGATGTGTCCAACACATGACTTCCTTGCACGTCTATTAAATCAAAAATGTTTTTTACGCACTTCCTCTAAACTTATTTGTTTGAAAGATATAAAATATCAATAATAGTAAGATATAGCGATTTCTAGCCAAACATTTCGATATCGCCAAGCTGAGTTCAATTTGAAAGATTTCTTTCTGACACTTTATTTGGCGATATTTCACCAAAAGCCGACAAACTTGAAATAGTTTGCGAGATTTTGGGGATAGCCAAAGTAGTCATTGACCACAGACTTTCAATAAATTGAATGCATCCATAAACCTTAATGTATTTAAAGTCATTTGGCTCACCCTGTAAATAAATTCCCAGTCGATTGCAGTCAAAAAAGATATTGAAAACTGTTAGATATTATAATATAGTTCTAAATACAAAAGTTCAAAATTCTACGGGTTAAAGTTTTAGAGTTATACAAAATACGAAATAATTTTTGGCGCCAAATTTGGCGATATTTCGGCGAAACTCGTCAATGTCGACGACATTTGGCGAGATATTAAGCATTGACCAACAATGACATATTATCGCCAAATATGGCGATATTTCGCCAAAACTTGCCAAGAACGATGACAAATGGCGATACTTTGGGCATGGACAAAATGACTGACTATCGCCAAATTTGGCGACATTTCGGCAAAACTCGCCAAGGTCGAGGACAGACGGCGAGATTTTGGGCATGTACCAAACAATGACTGTCTACAATTGTATTATATTGAAGATGTCTATAGACATTAAAGTACTGAAATTCTTTTCGGTGGTCCTGTAAATAAACTCTCCAGTAGATTTTAACCAAAAATCGAGATGCACAACTAGATGTTACAACAATCTTATATATGAAATTTCATAATAGTTTTTGAGATTTGAGAGTTAAATATGCACACACGTACACAAAAAAGTCGCCAAGCTTGGCGACTTTTGGCATCGTTCTTGAGGGAGGCACGGGACCGTGGTCGGACCATTACCTAACTGATGTGGTAGGACGGTATTGTGCTTGAAATGGATGAATCTCCTAAAATTGCCATTGACCGTAATGTATTGGAAATCTTTTGAGTGTTCCTGTAGCAGAACTGTAAATGATAAAGACACTTTTTTTAATGGAGAAATTCATTTTCTAACTCTTTACAGCATATATCACTTCTGAGTCGTTTGAAATAGCCCAATACCTCTAAAAAACGCTTTGATGAATTTCGGCCCATAGAGCGTAATGTATTTCAAATTTTTAGGCGGTTCTGTAGATAAACTATCCAGTCGAATGGAACCGAAAGGGGAGGTGCACAACTAGATGTTACAACAATCCTAAATATAAAGTTTCAACATTCTACGCCTAATAGTTTTTGAGATATGCGAGTTTAATGAATTTCGGCCCATTGAGCGTAATGTATTTCGAATGTTTTGGGAGGTCCTGTAGATAAACTATCCAATCGAATGGAACCAAAAGGGGAGGTGCACAACTAGATGTTACAACTATCCAAAATATGATGTTTCGACATTCTACGCCTAATAGTTTTTGAGATATGCGAGTTTAATGAATTTCGGCCCATAGAGCATAATGTATTTCGAATCGTTTGGGCGGTCCTGTACATAAACTATTCATTCGATTGCGACCAAAAGGGGAGGTGCACAACTAGATCATAGAACAATCCTAAATATCAAATCTCAACATTCTACGACCCATAGTTTTTGAGATATGCGAGTTACATACATACGTACGTACGTACAGACGGCATGGAAAAACTGACCACAATAAACTCGCCGCTGGTCAAAATGAGTTGCAGACGCGTTAATATGATCGTGCATGCTAGCCTACGATAAGATGCATCGAAAGAATTCTTAAAATTAAATTTAGAGGTAGTCAAAATCGGATTTTTTGTCGAAATTTGGCCCCCAAAATTTTTCGGGATCACATTACTTCCTTATACTACGTACAAGGAAGTAAAAATTCTGGGGGGGGGGGGGGCAAGAGGTGAAAAAGGCTTCATTATTATTGTTTTGTTAACAAAATTTTAAACGGCCTTGCATCTTTGGTGTTACGTTTCTTCACCAAGATAAGTTTTAGCAAAGGTACTGTCTTGATTCACTTAATTTCCATTTTTTTCAAAGGATACTATTGAAAAATGCCATTGCTTTAGCTCCGAAACACGCCTTTCACTCGCATCTAATTTACTTCACACTAGTTTGTAAATAAATAATGTAGAGAAAAATGATAGAAATAAAGAAAATATAAAGAAAATGAAAAAAAAATAATTAATTAACTAACGGAACGTAACAAACCATTTGAAAATCCGAGAGCTATATCTCAAAAATTGGAGCTGTGTGCACGATGAAACTGTGCGAACAGAATGGTTTCATCAGTGTCGTACACTTTCCCAGCTGTCTCGGCTTCTCATACCAGAGAGCGGTTCAGCTGAAAAATTTTCCGTTCGCACGTGCCATTGATTCAAGACTGCTGTAGTAGCCTACACTACAGTGCGTTAGCTATAATAAGCCAATTTAATAATAGTGGAAGGAGAGGAAGAGAGTAAAATTCATGTTTTAAATTCACACAAATCTAGAAGTGTGCTTCATATTTGTTTTTAAATCTAATTTGTTAATGTGTTTATTCTTTAGTTTTTCCTTTGGGGGTTCACGTGCTCATGTGCTCAAATGGAGGAGCCGCCACTGAATGGAGGTGGGCAAAGTATGTAGTAGGGGATATTTAAAACAGTGAAAGACAGCAGATAAAACAATTTTAAGATAAAAAATGAAAACAGAAGAAAGATGATGGCCTTCGTCATTCCGCAGAAAAAGTCTGCAGCTGGTGATTATGGAGATGCTTCGTTGATGATTAAAAATAGTACCTTAATATTTTTTTTTGGGTAGATCATTAAATGATTTTTTAATAATACTACTGCTAATTATTATATCTGCAGCTTTTTAACATCATATACGGCATAACATGAAACATAATGCGATATGGCAAAGTTTAGCCAAAATTTTTGCGAGTAAATTGTTCAACATACTTTATTTCTTTTTTACACTTGGATACAAAAAAATCCAGGCACTCCACGATTACCCCTGTAATAGTCAATGGTTAATGCATTGCTGTCTGCTTACTTTCTGTTGTGAACGCAATGCATTGCTATTTGCTTACTTTCTGTTGTGAACGCAAATAAATGTACACATATATAATATCGATCAATCAACTAATTACATCCCTAGTAGCAGAACTAGCTTAAAAGACGTTCAAAACTCGTGTTTTGAACGTCTCTGAACGTTCTGAGAACGTATTTTGGACGTTTTTTGAACTAGTTGTGCTACTTGGGATATTTATGCAGATTTTACTTTCCATTTTTTGCTAAACCCTTTGCACCTGAAGAACAATAACTCGAATTGTACAGTAATCAAAACAATGTAGCCATGAGTGAACTTGTCAATGTCTAATTTTAATTGTTATAAGAAGCTTTTTTTACACCATACACATCATCAGCATCATAATAAATACACCACGATAGGAAATAGCCCAGTAATCGGGTGCCTAATCATATCTTTTGTGATCCAGATAGTACGCACAGCCCCGGGTTTCTCCTGTAGAATTTTTTTTTTTTTTAATGAGGAGGGGTCACTGGACTGACAGGAAACAGCGAATGAAAAATCTTGTCCAAACTTTTCTGCATTCATTAATAGCCAAATATGGGGTGCATTGGGAACAGAAAAGCCAAGTGGAGTGTAACCCCGATATTTCAAGATCCTTGATGTCTCGAATAAATGAACATTCCCTTACAAATTGGCTTCCTTTTATTTTACCTCGTAATCTCGAAAAATCGAGATTTTTCGGTGTCCCTTAGACTTCGAGATATCGAGGTTATACTATACTTTAATTGAAAGGAAGAAAGAGGGTGTCACAGAGATACATATTTGCAAAAAACACATATTTTGCTGTCATCTTTCATTCATATAATATCACAAACTTTGAGTACGTTCTTTCAGTTCCGGCCAAGTCTGGATTCTCTGACCGCCCTCCCACGGTTTATTACGCTATTCTTTTTATGATCCTAGAAAAAAATCCTACTTGTCTCGATCTGAAAGAGAAGAAAATGATAGTAGAAAAAAATATAAAAATAATAAGATTCTGAAGTTAGAGTCCAAAATATATTTTTTTCCTCCAACTGAAACATAGTTTTACCAAGTGAAGAATGGGATTTTGCCAACTGGGATATATTTTTGGGAGGTGATACTCCCCCCCCCCTGTCCCCTCCCTTAGTGACGCCTCTGAAAGTATCTTAAAAGCTGAAGCATATTGTAATTATTCATTCTGCGCATTTTTCAGCTTTTTCTCATAAAATATTTTACAATTTAAAGCGCGATACTTTTGTTTATAGTTTTAATAAAATGTTTAAAACTAATTTAAATTTCTGAGCATGTTTATAAAGAACTGTATGAAGATATCGATGCATAGTATTTTAATACAGTGCGTCCCAAAAGTTTATAGACTGGCGTTTTTTTTTGGATTTAAGAGTTAATCAAAGAAGTAAGAAAGACGAAAGAAAGTATGCAAATATGTACTGACGCAACAGAAATAGTAAAATGCTTAAAGTACTTTAAACAGTCATAAATTTAATATAAAAAAATAAAAACGAAATAATGCTGTCCCAAAAATATACAGATAACCGGTGTTAAAAGTTAATTGGAGTACTGATCTCCAAATTTGCATGTTTCAAGGTCATGTACTGGTCATTCAATAGCTTTTTGAGATAAAAGTGAAGCTGTCTTTCTTTCTTTGACTGATTGTAAAGATGGCTCCCGACGTGCAGTTTTCCGAAACTGAAATTGCCCAAATCTATCGTTTGGATGCTCGTGCAATGAAAGTTGTAGATTTTGCAAGAAAACTTGGACGCAGTAGGGCTAGTATTTATCGAATTCTGTCAAAAAGTGGCAATTTGAAAGCAAAATCTCGCACTGGGCGACCAAAGAAAACAACCAAACGTCAAGACAGAGAGATCTTCAGGTAAGCTTCAACCCAGAACTTGTCTGTACGGTCAATTTCTAGAGAAGTGACCATTCCGGTATCAAAAACCACGGTGCATCGACGGCTGCAGATAAGTAAAATGCTTGCTTATCGCAAAATACTTCGCTCACCAAACTTGACAAAAAGGCATAAAGACGCTCGTGTTCAGTGGGCTCGAAAGCATATGAACTGGACAAATGAATGGTTGAGTGTTCTGTTTGGTGATGAAAAGAAGTTCAATTTAGATGGCCCCGCTGGATGAGAATATTACTGGCACGATATTCGCAATGAACCACAAACATTTTTCTGTAGACATCAAGGAGGGGGTTCACTCATGGTATGGTGATCATTTTCCTATAATGAAACTACCGGTATTGTTTTTTAAAAGGTCGTCAGTGTTCCGAAGATTACCAGAAAATGCTTGAATTACAGTTACTCCCATTCGGAAAGTTGTTAGGAGGGACAAATGGATATATAAGCAAGAGAATTTCTCCATTCACGTCTCAAATTTCACAATGCAGTGGTTTAGACGAAACTAACTAGCTGTTTTGGATTGGACAGACCTAGGTCCTGACCTGAACCCTTTGGAGAACCTTTGAGGAATATTAGCTAGAGACCTTAATGGCACAGATGGTCACAAAACAGTCGCTGTAACGTCACAGAGGGTCACAACTGTCACAGGACTATAACAAACTAGTTACATTGTGACTTGTGAGTGATGCGACTCCACTGTGTGGTCACTGCGACCCGTTCTTTGTAACCAGTCACCAGGTGACGTCACTGTGAAGTCACCCTGTGACTACTGTGTGATCTGTCACTAAGTGATCGCTTTGTGAAGTCACTGCGGGACTGATTTGTAACTGCCGGTTGTTGTGACGTCATAGTGACTGTTCTTTGCGACTTAGCAAACAAACTTATTTGTAATCACATTTTTTTGAGTGATACCTTATTTCAAATATTTAATGAGCAAATGCTAAAGTGATAACGACTAATATGATAAAATCTCATATTAGTCGCTACTACTTTAAAACTAATAGTTTTAAAGTAGTGGACTATAGTTGAAGTTATTAATTTTAAAAATAAATTATTTCATTTAAAAATAAGTACCAGGTTACCGAGCCATGCTCAGAATCTAAAGGCTCCTTAAGTGTAAAATTTATGAATACGTAAATGCCTTGGCACGTATCAATAATCTTCATGGTTGCCAAAGATTTTCATCGCTGTCGGATCACCCATACATTATCAGGTAAGCTTTGGTCGGCATTCAATGTTACAATGGCATATACTTTGTTTTGAAGAGGGATGCTAAATATTCGATGGTCGGTGCCATCAGAGTTGAGCAAAAAGTAGTTTAACGTAAGGTGCCTCCTTTCCTTCTGTAGGAGATCAGCAAGGGTATCAGCGAAGATCTTGGGCGATGCATTCACTAACAGCGTCTTCATTACTTCAGAAATATATCTGTCCATATTGAGGACGTTCAAATTCAGCATCAAGAATTTGAGTTGGTTGAACTTTCAGATGAATGAGTTTATAAAAAAAAAAATTCATCAAGTCCTACATTGTTCGCAACGTAGCAGTACAGATCAAAATCGTTAATAGTTTTACTCGTCATATACTGTGAACAAAGACATTGTAAAGTATGCTTTCAAATTTCGAATTCTTTGAAATGTGGGTGACATCGAAGAAACAACCACACCAATTCATTAGGAAATTCGGAATGTCCTACATCAATCTTACAGTCCCCAAAATGGTTTCGGTTAATTTTTGTTTTAACTCTTCAGAAAAATGCAAAGCTCTAGGGTGAATGCAATCCATGTTAAAAAGTTTTAAACTATGATAATAAGTACGCACGTTTGTGGCAGCTTTGTAGATACTTAGACTGTTTACCCGAAGTATTTGTCGACGTCTAGCTGTTCCTTGTCGTTCTCCTTCCAAATACTAATCATCTGTTTCATCTGCTTGTGTTCTGCACGTTCACACATTTGGGCTAAGTGCTGCTGTCGGTGATCATATGTTTCCACAGCTCGTTTTTGAGCTACACTTTCATGCATTTACGTCTTTATAATACATCTATGATGATAATTCTTTACGATTGAAATTGTAAATTTCTCTATAGTGCTTAAATTCAAACATAAAATACTTATTTTTTTCTAATTCAAAGAAAATACATCATGCATAAACAAATTCTATAAACGTAAATTCAATCTTATAGATACATAAATATAGATGCCATAAAAGTATAATCTTACATAAATATGCTTTAAACATAATTTTATTTTATAAACTCACGCTTAAGAAAATAAAAAGTGTAACGCAATTTAAATTATTAGTACAAAAGGACACTTCGAAATCATGAAATCAAAAACAGAATAGATCAAAAATATTCTTTTATAATAACCCTAACAACTACTTAAACGTTGACAATAATAGAACAAACGGATGGACTGAAGAAAATGGACTTCTACCTCGAATAAATCAAAAATACATCGCTCCTATGTAGTTACGCTGATCCCTGACTCTGTCACAATTCCAGTTCAATCACTCAAAATAAAACTTTTACCATCCAAACAGATTAAAAATGTATTGTCTAATAACTTAAAATTTACACGGTTCGTTGGTACAATCAGCCTGAAAATTATCATAATTATGTAAAAAAAAAGGAAGAAAGAAAAAATCTGATAATCCACCCGTTCCCTGATTTTTAAGCGTTTATTTTTTTTTTTGTTTTTTTAGCTCTATTTCATTTAAAAGAATAAAAAAAGCTAATCATTTGAGTGTCAGAATTATCTATTGCAAGTGACATTGACGTTACATTGAAGTCACGGTTATCAGGCTTTGGAGGAAAAATTACGATTCCAATTCGCTTAAGATAGCTTTTCTAAATTACTACTCAGTTTAACTTTTTTTTCAAAAATAAAACGGTTTTCTATGCATTAAGCATGGATATAGGAGAGGATGTTGATACCAAACGAAATGTTTCGAATACGAAATGTTTCTGCAGATTATACAATTCGAATTTCGATGTATAATAAAAATTGAATATGAAGTTATTTGATTTTAAGTGGGTAAATATTAAATATTCTGAGTGTAGACATTCTATCGCCCGCTGTAATTGTCTCCACAAAGGATTTTATATCCTTTAGTTTAATGATAGTACACAACACAAAACAACACAGTCTAATCCACGTTTAAATAAGAATTGAAAATTTATTAGAAAAAATCTTAGTAACCAGATTTCAGCCTCCCAATTTACTGCTTCCACATATGGACAACTCCCAGCGTGCGGCCGGATGGGGCCCGCCATGGCTTTTGGACCAGCCCTCAGAACAAGTCAAAATTCTGTATAAAACCTATATAAAACATTCAAACTTCCATATAAATCCGAATTATACGGCCCGCGATTTCGCTAACATCCTGAAGTCAGGCCCAGGAGGCCACTATCGTAAAGTTCTGCCCGCAACTTTTAAAAGTTGTCCATACGATGATAAAATAAATGAGTTGAAATCATCAACTGCAGTGAATGAAAACTAAACTGATGGCTGATCATCTGCAAAATTAATTTGAATATCGGCTGCGAGCCCAATTTAGGAATCGATCGTATCATTTTTTCATGGGAGTTTCGAACATCGTTTCATTATAAACGGTTGACCCATTAGAAAAAAAAAATCGTCAGGGTAACTACATTTAAATATTTATCGTCAACTTGGCGGAATAAGGCAGTTAAAATAGAATTCAACCTAGTGCCGTTATTTAAAAAAAAAAAAAAAATGGAATTTTCATGTTACGTCACTGGATCTTTTTTCTTACTGTGAATGACTGAAAAGGGTGTCATTTTCGTTTAAATTATTCGGCTAAGCTGAAACTTTTATGCACTTTTGAAATTCGCATCATATGGATCAATAAAATACAAGAAAAATCTTTATTGTTTTAGTATATACGCGAAAATACATTTAGCTTTACGTTAGTTACAAAAGGATGATTGTAATAAATTCAGGCAATTTTTCACATAAGATTTACGAATAGTTTTGTATTAATAACTATGAATTAAGAATAATTAAATTATTTACTTATATTCCATCAAGGTGCTTGCGGGGATGGCAACGAAGACTCTTTTCTCTTTTTCTTTCGCTGGTTACCAGGACGATATTTTGAAATAAAAATAACTTTTTAATTCTAAACAAATTTATGTAGCTGAATGGTGTAATATATCTAGTTACTAAAATATTTATTTGTCTGTGTACTGTGTTCCATTTATTTTGTTTCTTTGCGAAATTAATTTTTACTATTATATATCGATGGCGTGTATTTTTTAAGCCGCCCCAAACTTATTTGAGCGTCCCTTTTAGGAAGATTACATCAAGTGTGTTTTTCGAACGCTCAATAGATGGCGCTACCATCCAAAAATTTTAAATTTTAAATTTTGAGCGTTTTAGAGTTTTTTAAATCAATTGACCTAGCTCAATCGTTTCAGGGGCCCAAAAAACCCCCAGGTACGAAATTTAAAAAGAATCCTTAGAGCAGTTTTCGAGATCGTTCGGACATACACACCCACACACACACAAACATTCCTCGTTTAATATAAGAGCGGATATCATTTATATAAAAAAAGTTATTATTCCAAAAAGTACAAGAGTTCAGAATCGTAACCGGAGTCTGTGTAAGGAAATAATGAAATACATATATTCTTGTAAACGTTTACGTCATTGAGCACGTCCCGCCCTGTGAGCAACTACCCAGCAAACACACAACTGCCCGCAAAATGACGGCGGGTACCCGTCATGCGGCGAAGTGCCGTATACCGGGAGCAAGGTAGATTGCCATCGTTTGGAAGTCACTGGAGTACCAGTGCCTGAAAAGTGCATATGCGCCGGTACATAAATAGTAACGGCGAACTGCCATGTGTCTATGACATGCACAAAAAAGTTAACGGCGTGATACTGCTTAAAATGTACCGGGCCAGCACTATTTGGCAGTAATGGGCCTGTATATATTTCGTAGTGTTGGCATAAAATTTCGTTATTTTAATTAAATAATATTGTTTCACATTCATACGGTTTAGAAGTGTTAGGGGATATAAGTTCCGGGCACCCAAAGGCAGGGTCACTGCAAAGATTTTTTTTTTTTTTGAGGGGGGGGTTGTAAGGGGAGAAGTTCATATTGTGCCTTCAAATATTTTAGTACTAAAAACTAAAATAATACAAACGAGTTCAGTATGTATAAAAATGTTTACTACACAGACAGTGGAACCTCCACTCACATGACAGTATATAACCCCCACTTTGTACAGAATTATGAATTTTAATCTTAACATTTTTATAATTTATATTAATTTTTTACAATTTTGCTAAACTTTTCCTGAAAAACATATTTGGAGACTTTTTTTCTACGTTAAGCCCCTTTTAAAATTTACCGAATTAGGGTGCAGAAATATGTTAGAGAGTATTACACGAAGACCAGTCAGGGTTTTGCATGAGAGCTCAGCTCCTGTAGTCTTTTTTTCTTCAGAGAATTTTAGATTAAATTAAAAATTTTAACAGCCAACATAATTGCTTCTATTGACATTTTTTATTAAATTAAATATAGCAGGGGTAAAACAAAAGATTACTTAATTTTTAAATATAAATTAGGTAATTAATGCTCAAATTTACAATAAAACAAATTAGAGCTCCTGCAGCTATTTTTTTAGAAATTCAGCAATGAACCAGTATTTACATATTATTTCTTTCAATCTGTTTCGATTACTCTCGAATCAAGTGTCCTATTTCACACCCTTTTACGGGCCTCCTTACGGGAAGAACGAGGTCAATATATCTACCCAGGGTCAACTAATATCTCACGGTTGCACGATAAGGCATCAAGAATTCGAACTGTTAGCGCGGATTTGACTATATTAATTCAAATTATTTATACGAAGTACAAATGAATTTTTTATGCATTTGAAGATTGGCGAGTTTTCGTGTCGAATGAGTATAGTAACCCATTCTTCTTTCTTTTCATGTTTCATTTCGTTTTGCAAATCTTGAAACGTTGAGCGGGAAGCCAGTTATGAAATAAGATTTTTAGGATACAGTTTTTCCGGTTGTTGTTGCAGACTTTCGCGAAGGTTACTGCTATAGACTAGTAAGATATCTCTGTTAGGAGCAATAATAATTATAATAAGATTTGCTTCTGCAGCGATATCTTGCTGGTTATGGATACAGAAAGTGGATTTCAAAGTTTTAAAATTGGATTTTACATTTTTTAAACAGTCGGGAAAATATTACAGGTAAATTTTTACTTTTACTGTTTTTATGTACACACGGTATCCACCGGTAACTTTAGCAACTAATTTAAAGATTAGGCGACTTTTTGAAACAAAAAACGTAATTTTCTTGCTATTTTCAAGTTTTGGCTACTTGTACCATACTCCAGGCGACTCATTTGAAAATCTGGTGTTGGTTTTTGTCAACTCCCTTTTTTTTAAAGCTGCTACTGAGCTTTCAGTAAACATTCTAATCTGTTTTTTTAATCGTGCTATAAAAATAAAGGTATTGTATGTTCTGTTATATATATATATATATGAAGTTTTTAAATTTATCATTTTATTCAATCCTTCTTAAATGAAGCTAAATTAAGCATGTTTATTTCTTAACTACAAAATCATTCAAAAATGTTACTATTTTGGGAACTAAAATTGAGAAACTGGCTATTAACTGGTGACCTTTTTTAAGTCGGTGATGTTACTAATGATACTTATTTTAGTGTATAAAAGTACTTTTCTCCATAAAATTTGAATCATGCAGTATACAACAGATATAGATACAGAAAATTTCTTTTCAGAATAGCTAAGATTTAAAAAGTAATTTGATCTAAACAAAATGTACAATAAAGCAAAATGTTACCCTAAAGTTATGTGTGTAATCATAGTACAATTTTATTTATTATTACTTCCTGTAAGATTTTGATTAGTACATACACACACACACACACATATATATATCAACCATAAAGTATTATAACTCATTTATAAAATCTCTAACTCTGAAATATTGAAATTAAACTGTTTATAAATGATTTTATGTTGGTTCTGAAATGTGTTACCGCCTCTCTCACAAAAAAAATCTTTTGCGACTGCAAATTTGTAATAAAATTGCAGTTTATTAAAACTGCACACAATTCACTAATGATAGGCGCACATAATTTGCAAACGATTGACCAACGGATTTTGCTGTTTTTTTATCTTTATGTTGTTTTTTATCTTTCAAAATGTTGCCCTTAAGGAATGCTTTTTTTTTTTTCGGGGTGCGGGTGAGGGTTGATGAATAAGCCCCCTACCCCGAATCCGCCACTGGCTCGTATTTCAATTATGGCAGCATTATTGTTAATAGGCACTAATAGGTACCGTTGTTAATAGGTACCGTGCCATTACATTGTAGTCACTGTTAATAAGGTACCAGGCCAGTGCCTTTATTTTTAATAATAGCCGGCACCCGGCCGTTTCATTTTGGGCATTATAAACTTAATGGACCAGTGCCTTTATTGTGAGTAACGGCCGGCACATTCAGTATGCCAGCAGAGTGCCGTTGCCTTCCGGGGCTTCTGGCAAGGTACTTCTCGGGCGACCACTGTTGGTACGATTCAGTTACTTTTTGCAGTGCCGGGCCGGTACTGGACGTAAAGGCAGAAAGGCACTGACAAGGTACTCCGCCAGCAGGTATGTGTTTGCTGGGAACTCAGTGGACTTCGCCCGCCAATGCATTTGCACACGTACTACCGACCGGCGTGTTTGACTGTTGCGATCTTGCTAGCTGCATCAATCTATGGCTGCATTCATATCTTGTTACAGTTATTCGACTTCTTTGTGACTTAAAATGTAAATATACATATTTGTATTATGAAATGTTTGTTTTTACTTTTTTAATTCCTCATTATCTGGAATTTTCTAGTTATGTTTATCTTGTCAACATGGGCCTGTTGACTCCTTAAGCAGATAGCCCTCGTGTAACCAATCTAAAAAGCATGTTTGACGCATAACTAAACTAGAATGCCCCACATTTTAAAAACGTACAAAACTTAAAATACCGTTATAACGAAATTTTAGGGACCTCAAACGCTTTCTCTTAATTTACTTTGAAAACTAATAATTGCTTGTCTTTCAAAATAGTCCCATACGAGTAATGTCGTGACGCGGGTTGCGGTTGCGACACTTTTTTGATATCGGAGTCGCGATTGTGACCACTATGTACCGGCACATTTCAGTTGCAGTGTGATCGCGACTACGCTGTGACGACGCATTGTAGTCACATCTGTGACTGCGACCGCTCTGTGTCGTCACTAAAGGGTCACAGCGGCAACCGTCGTCGCAGTTGTGACTACTCTGCGGGGTCGCATTGTGACGTCACCGTGGGCGGACATAGGGACTGTGGCGTGACTAAACGGCGGCGTCACAGCGACTCTTTGTGACTCTAATGTCACTGTTTCGCGTGGTCACTTTTTAGTCGCGGCTGACAGTTGTGCTATTAGGGGACGTATATGCTAATGGGCGTCAATTTACAACAGTTCAAGATCTAAAGTTGAAAATTGAAAGAATTTGGTTTTTTCTAAAGCCAGAATCTCTTCAAACTCTTATTTCGAGTATGCCTGATCGAGTTTTTGTAGTGATTAGAAAAATTGATTAAAGAAAAATTGAATATTAAAGGAAAAAACATGAGTTGTCTATAAATTTTTGGGACACTTAATTTTCATTTTTAGTTTTTATCTCAAAGTCTGTGATAGTGTAATATTATTTTTGTATAGTATTATTATTGTCTTGATGCTAATTATAATTAAAAATGCTTTTTGAAATATTTATTCACCTTTTTCAATTACAAAACGAAAAAAAAAGCTATTGTCTATAAACTTTTGGGACGCACTGTATAAATCAAGATTTATTAATTAAAATTCTACTAAGTCGAATATTCGAGCAAAACACTGTTCGTTGCTTTACTCAGGGCTCAGCCCAAGCCGTAGGAACAAAACTAGTGAGAAAAGCGACTAAGTATTTAAAAAAAGGGACTAAATAGTGACTTAAATTATACCATTCAACACATAATTTAATACGTTAATGGCATCATTTATGACATTAACATGCAATGCTATTTGTTAAAAACTTTTTTACAAGAAACTCGGAAACACATTAGATTACAAAAACTGACTTCATGAATCAGTTACTTAAGAATTTAAAAGAAGCGTTAAACTATAAACATTTAACAGGCTTCGTAAAATGTTGATTTGTTCCTAGAAAATTGAGTCATTCAAAACAAAATATGATTTACGGGCTGACCGGAGGTGTGTGTGTGGAGGGGCAACCCGTTTAGAATTATTCTCTTCTCTGAGAAGCCAGATTTAAAGAAAAAAAAAAAAAGAGAGAGAGAGAGAGAGAGAGGAGAACGACAAGACAGTCGGCGAGAGGATTTAGTTTCGATTTCTGGAGATGTTTGAATGAACTTTGATTATACGTTAAAAAAATCTGATATGGACAACACATGACTTCCTTGCACGTCTATTAAATCAAAAATATTTTCAGCACACTTCATCTAAAAATATTTTGTTTGAAAGAGATAAAATATCAGTAATAGTAAAATGTAGCGATTTCTAGCCAAATATTTTGATATCGCCAAGCTGAGTCCAACTTGAAAGATTTCCTTCTTTCACTTTATTTGGCGATATTTCACCAAAAACCGACAAGATAGTTTGCGAGATTTTGGGGATAGCCAAAGTAGTCATATTGACCACAGACTTTCAATGAATTGAATGCATCCATACACCTTAATGTATTTAAAGTCATTTGGCTGACCCTGTAAATAAACTCCCAGTCGATTGCAGTCAAAAAAGATATTGAAAACAGTTAGATATTACAATAGTTCTAAATACAAAAGTTCAAAATTCTACGGGTCAAATTTTTAGAGTTACACAAAATACGAAATAATTTTTGGCGTCATGTTTGCCGAGATTTCGGTGAACCTCGCCAAGGTTGACGACATATGGCGAGATTTTAAGCATGGGCCAAACAAAATGACTGACTTTGGGCAAATTTTGCGATATTTCACCAAAATTCGCCAAGGACGATGAAAAATGGCGATATTGTGGACATGGACCAAATGACTGACTATCGCCAAATTTGGCGATATTTTGGTAAAACTCGCCAAGGTCGACGACAAATGGCAAGATTTTGGGCATGGACCGAACTACAGACTATCGCCAAATTTGGCGATATTTCGTCAAAACTCGCCAAGAACGATGACAAATGGCAATATTTTAGGCATGGACCAAATGACTGACTATTACCAAATTTGGTGATATTTCGCAAAACTCGCCATGGTCGATGACAGATGGCGAGAATTTGGGCTTGGGCCAAACAATGACTGTCTACAGTTGTATTATATTGAAAATGTCCATAGACATTAAAGTATTGAAATTCTTTTTGGTGGTCCTGTAAATAAACTCTCCAGTAGATTGGAACCAAAAATCGAGATGCACAGCTAGATGTTACACCAATCTTATATATGAAATTTCAACATACTATAACTAATAGTTTTTGAGATTTGAAAGTTAAATACATACACACGTACACCAAAAGTCACCAAACTTGGTGACTTTTGGCATAATTCTTGAGGGAGGCACGTGACTGTGGTCGGACCATTACCTAACTATATGGTAGGACAGTATTGTACTTGAAATGGATGAATGTCCCTAAAATTGCCATTGACCGAAATGTATTGGGAATCTTGTGTGTGTTCTTATAGCAAAACTATAAATGATAAAGACACTTTTTTGTTTATGGAGAAATTCATTTTGTAACCCTTAACAGCCTATATCACTTCTGAGTCGTTTGAAATAGCCTAATACCTCTAGCCTAATGTGCTTTAATGAATTTCGGCCCATAGAGCGTAATGTATTTAGAATCTTTTTTGCAGCCACATAGATAAACTATCCAGTGGAATGGAACCGAAAAGAGAGGTGCACAACTAAATGTTACAACAATTCTAAATATAAAGTTTCAACATTCTACGTCTAATAGTTTTTAAGGTATGCGAGTTTAATGAATTTCGGCCCATAGAGCGTAATGTATTTCGAATCTTTTTTGCAGCCACATAGATAAACTATCCAGTGGAATGGAACCGAAAAGAGAGGTGCACAAGTAAATGTTACAACAATTCTAAATATAAAGTTTCAACATTCTACGTCTAATAGTTTTTAAGGTATGTGAGTTTAATGAATTCCGGCCCATAGAGCGTAATGTATTTCGAATCTTTTGGGCGGTCCTGTACATAATTTATCCATCGATTGAGACCAAAACGTGAGGTGCACAACTAGATGCTAGAACAATCCTAAATATAAATTTCAACATTCTACGACAAAATATTTTTTGAGATAGCGAGTTACATACATACATACGTACAGACGACATGGAAAAACTGGGCAAAATAGACTCGCCGCTGGTCAAAATGAATTGCAGACCCGTTTACAGGATCGTGCATGCTAGCTTACGACGAGATGCATCGAAAAAATTCTTAAAAGTAAATTTAGAGATAGTCAAAATCGGTTTTTTCGTCGAAATTTGGCCCCCGAAATTTTTCGGGATCACATTACTTCCTTATACTACGTACAAGGAGGTAAAAAGTAACAAAAGCAAACCAATTGTCGAAAATAGTTACCAATAGTGACAACTTCTAAAAATAGTGAGAAAAGTGACTCGGGCCGAGCCCTGCTTTACTAAATAATCAAATGCAGAAAAATGGAAAAATATACTTTTTAATATTGATAGTATATTTAGTTTCGAAAATGCTAAGTGAATACATAAAATATTCAAAGTATTTTAGATACAGCTGAGGAATTTTCATTAAATATGCAAAATAATTAGAGCTGAAATGATTGAATGAAAGAAATTGATTTTCCAAAATGTACTTACGTTTTTTCCCCACTCACTTGAATCACTTTTGTTGAAATACGATAAAAAGGATTCACACTTTCTTTTCGCGGACATGGTTTATGTCTTACTACGACTGAAGAAGTAAACATGTATTCTCTTCAAGAAATATATCTAAAATGAGAAACTCTGTAGAATGGACTAACTATTGCGATCCTTTGCTCAAAAGAAAAAGGAGGCGTCGATGGAATAAATACAACCATACAACTACGGATTAGGCAATAAATCGTTGTCTAGGGGGCAACAGTTTGTTTAACCCTTTAACGTGCAGTGTTCCCGCTCTGGTAACACCAAACTCTGACGTTTTGACTGTTGCCAGTCACGAAGAATAGATTTGATTTCTATAACAATAGTTGCGGGTGACAAAGCTCCACGAGAATCCTTTGCTTTTTAGCACGCCATTTTCCGTAAAAAAATTGTCACGATTATTTTTAACAGCACTGACATCTGCTGAAAAATAGAAGAATGCTAGAACAGCTGGATAGATTTCCCAATGCTGTAAAAAGGGCAGCCGTTGGCATTACTCGACTTAACTACTATCGATCGTCCGCCATCTTGCTGGTAGTTAAGGCCACAGCCAGCTTTCGTCAAAAAAGGGTCTCTAGGTCTGTGGCACGCGATGAACATTTCGATCGTCCGCCATCTTGCTGGTAGTTAAGTCGAGTGATGCCAACGGCTACCCTTTTTTCAGCATTGGGAAAGGGTTGCGCCTCAAAGGGATAAGGGGCTATGAATTTCTTTCTCCTTGTCCACCAATTTTCCGAACTTTCTAGTGTCTTGAAATTCGATAGCACTTGCATTGTCTGTGCTTTACAATAGTGTAAGATAGGAAGCAAACTTTTTTATGTTGGAGTTTGTTCAATGCTTCTAGATAACCAAAGACTACCCATGATCTCTCTCTCTTTTTTTTTTTTTTTTTGTCGGGCTGTTAAAAAAAATAAAAAATGAAAAAGAAGGGTATGAGTATTAAATTCGTACCCCCATTCCATTTTTAAAAAATCGCGTTCTTTTTAACAGAATTAAATGACACCAGACACTTGTAAAAATTCAGAATATATCTTTGCAAACTGTAATGCACAATCTTACAAGCTTCTAAGGATTATGAAACATCCAGAAAAAGAAAAGGCACGCATACAGTATTTTGTAATATGTTTTATAAATGAATGGCACTAAAGCCAATTATGCGGTGAAGTTTTTCTCTGAATAGTAATTCACTCCCCCCCCCCCCCCCTTAAATGTTGGCCTTTTACATCTGGCTGGCAAAATTTTTGTTCTTTTACAAAAATAGTTGTTTTTATTACAAGTGCGTCACAAGGGATCATAGAAGTCTCAAAAGTCGATCAAACTGCTACCGTGTGCTTTCAGTTTTTAACATATAGAAGTCACCAAAAATATTATTTAATTTTATTTTGATTTGCCACACCACTCGCAGTCATTTTTTATCCATACTAATTAATTTAAGTTTGGATCTGCATTCCAATTTCTGGCACAGAATTTCATCTCAAAGGGCGACTTGAATCTAAACTCAAAAGAAACAAAATATATTTATTTCACATGTACTTCTAATTTTTTTGCAAAAAGATGCGTTGTCTCTTGCGTTTACTTGTAGGAACTCGTTTTGCGATACTATTGTTGCAAATCATAACACTCTGAAATTCGCCCGAGAACTTCGAACTTTCTTTATAAATTAACATTAAAAGTATCTCTTATTAGTGAGCAAGCGTCAATACTGTAATCAAGGGCGCGGGCAGGATTGTATACGGACAATTGCACCAAGATATATATATATATATATATATATATATATATATATATATATATATATATAATATATAATAGCTTACTTACGTAAAGTGAAATCCCAAGATAATCCATTGATAAAGTGAAAAAAATATAAAAATATAAAAAAATAAAAAAGTAGATAGCACATGGTGCCAATTAACGAGCTTATACCGGATAAGTGTTTAAATATAGCCTTTTAAGGCAATGAAAGAGTGGATAAATTGGATATAAAGCGCCAAATTAGAACTGGTGGGCTTTTTAAGCCTAATCACATGTAACCACAAATAGACGGAAAATGGAATTAATATTGAAATGGTGTGCTCTATCATCAGGCGCCACCGCACACACATTTCAATTTAATCGAAAAAAACAATAATAGCTAGGTTTCTGCAAGTTACCTGACCAAAATTAGGGTCCTTTTGTAACTTGGGGGCGCGACCGTAGCTATTAGAAATAAACAACGAGGAAGTGGACCGACAAGAAGATCAAAGCTCAGTAATGGAGGCAGTATTAGTGCATGTTGCTATCAGAGAAGGCTTAATGCAATCAATAGACCAGTAATGCCATGGAGTGTGAAAAAAAAATGATATATTAATAATACTTTGGAAGTATGGAAAGGAAAGGAATAAATAAAAAGTAATAATTAAATAAATAAATAAAAAGAATAAAAATGGTAATAATTATATGAATAAATAATAAAATAAATATAACACTAATATAGCTAGCCTATGTTTTAGGTAGTACTAGCTGCAGTAGCTAAGAAGTACTTAGTTGAGGTTGTGGAAAAGGAGAAAAACTGTAGAAATAATTTTAACAGTAATGATATTGATAATAATTATACACATTTATTAATTGCTATTTATGCTAATATGATTGTAAAATATTTAGGTAGAACAGTACTCTGTATGGCTTCATTGGTTACAGACTCACATAAAAAAGGAAAAAGTACCAGTAATCAACTATTCTTAATTATAGATTTTTTTTTAAATAAAATATATAGATATATATTTTTATGATTTTATATATATATCTATATATATATATATATAGCGACCCTACTTGGGACTTTGAGGTATCATGTCGACCTGAAAGATGTTTGCGCGAAGTCACAAAAAATAATCGACGACATGCCGATTATAATAATAATCTTCTATACTATTAAAATCTGTGCGCGTCTGTCTGTGTGTGTGTGTGTGTGTGTGTGTGTGTAACATCATCTCCTCCTAAACGGCTGGGAGTTGAGTTTCGAACGAAGTATCCACGACTTCAGAAAATTTCGAGAAAGAACCTCCGCTAATTTAAATTTCGAAATTCGAATTAGTTTAGGAGATATTGATAAAAAACCCCATCAAAAACGCTAATTTTTGCTCTCCGCAATTCCCTGATTGTAACCCCTGTAGTCAAGAAAGTGAGAAAAAAGCATCGAGGTTGCCATGTTTGGCTATTTTATTAAATTATTTAGACTCCTGCAGTAAAAATAAAAGAATAATGATTTTTTTCTGTTTAGATTATTTACAAAGTTATTTTTTAATTAAAATATTGCGTTCATGTTAAATCAGAGCTGGAATTCAATGTTTTTTATGTGTAAAAGAATAAGGGATTGAGAGATTTCCGAGACTAATATGTATATTTTTTAGTTTGGCCGAAAAAAAAATGGCTCATTTGGCGATTTTGAGAAAGTAATAGGTTCTACCGATTTGCACAGTTTTGGGCTTGGCGCAAATTACTGAGAGCGTAACGAAATAGTATTTTTAATAACAAGTATAAGTTTTACGGCGCTATAATTCGATTTTTCATATAGAAAGAATGCAGTTATTAAGGCGATTTTAAACGATCTATAGAATTTTCCCCAAATTAAGTAAACTGATTTAAGTTGGAGGAATTCCGCCAAATTTCAGAAAATTGAAATTCTCGCATTTTGTACATGGTAGTTAACGGTGATTAAAACCCGTTATAGTTAATAATAATTTAAATAACTGCTACTTATCAATAATATGCCTGCATTAAATTTTGGCGATGGAACCATATAAATGATAGATAACTATTTCCCATTTTGATTGCTGTTAAATCAATGCTTCGAATGATTCCCTGAAAACAAAAAATCTCGCAAAATGGTGTATGTTGGCATTTGGCGATCGAAGTACTGTGTAATAAATAATTGATTCTTATTTGTTAAAGCAGCGCTACGGAAGTTTCTTTTACTAAAAGCTGTTAGAAAGGCGTAATTAATACTGTCTAATATATTTTTTGTTTTACGAATTGAAATGTATGTTGATTCCTACTTTAGTACATTTCTGAGCAAAGTTGGCGAAAAATATTCAAATGTAGTGCAGCTCTGTACGTATTATTAATTCCATTCCACAATTGAGATGAGCCGATGTCACTAGCGTATGCATAGATATATATATATTTTTAAATTCCGCCAAACAAAGTATTGCGTATTGCCTTTAGTGTCAAGTTTAATTTTGTGGTTTGAGCTATTTGCCATCGACTGGCGGTGTTAATTTCGCCAACATGGCAGTTCTAGCAAAGTAAACATGAATAACTCATTTCATGTTCTATTTTTAACATTGCTATAATTTCCGTAGCAACGGAATCCATTGTTGCCACTTAAGTTCTTAAATTTAACAATTAAGTGAAACCACTCATTTCTACAGCTTTTAAGACTCGAAAAAGTGAAAACGCATCAAACGTGAAATAAATAGAACTAACTGTAACAGAATTGCACTTTAAAAATAATCGAAGTTTTCATGCAATTCTACATATCTTTAATTTTATTTCCTTCGCGTGTGGATGTCATTTTTTACGTCATTTTTGCTGTTTTGCTGGCAGATTATCCGGAGCAGCACATAACCTCTAATGTATTTGCTCCTCCGGACATAAGCAAGAGCTTATGCCCGGCGCGTATTTGTGTAACCCCACTGTGTTAATCAGAATTTTCTGGTATCTGATTTTTTAGTCGCCATCGACTGGCGGTGCTAATTTCGCCAATATGGAAGTTCTAGCAAAGTAAACAAAAATAACTCATTTCATGTTCCATTTTTATAGTTTCCGTAGCAACGGAATCCATTGTTGCCACTTAAGTTATTAAATTTAACAATTAAGTGAAACCACTCATTTCACAAGCTTTTAAGACTCGTAAAAGTGAAAACGCATCAAATGTGAAACAAATAGAACTGTAAGAGGCATGCACTTTAAAAATAATCGAAGTTTTCATGTAATTCTATATACCTTTAATTTTATTTCCTTCGCGTGTGGGTGCCATTTTTATGTCAATTTTTGCTGCCTTGCTGGCAGATTATCCGGAGCAGTACACAAGCACTAATGTACATGCTCCTCCGGACATAAACAAGAGCGTATGTCCGGCGCGTATTTGTGTAACCCCCAGGCCATACCCGGGGAACCAGGCCCCCCCCCCCGAAATTTTTTTCTGGGTTGGGCCTATGGTAACCCCACTGTGTTAATCACATTTCTGGGGTCAGATTTTTTAGAACATTTTTTTTTTCAATGGAGATTCTCATCCGGAAGTATATTGATCACTGATACATGAAAAGAAAAATGATCAATTATGCGCTAGCAGTGACGTAGCCAGAAATTTTTCATGGGGGTGTTACGACTACTGCAGCTTACATATATGTATGTATACGCGTGTGTGATAAGGGAGTGAAGAATATACATTTTGTATGGCAAAAAACTCCACATGGGGGTTTGTGACCCCCTATCCCCTCCTTGGCTACGCCACTGCACGCAAGCATAAGTTGTCACGTCATGAAAAACCGTCGTAGATGGTAAACACCGAAGTTGTTTCGAGGGTTATACAGAATTAAAAATTTTGTAAAGTTTACTTTTGATACAGTTCGGATATTTGCCACCAAGGTGAGATGAAATATTACTAAATACGGCAACCTAGAATTTTCTTTTGAATTTGACACTATGCAACTGCAGTAGATTCCCTATAACACGGTAGATACGTTCCGTGTTATAGGAATCCGTGTTGTACTGGTCCTGCGCTATACTCCACCTGGAGTGCGGATTGCGCGGAATAATCGCGGCAAAACTTATTTGCACTCCGTAGAAATACAATGATGTTTGGTATTGCCATTCAAAAGTTATGTTAATTACAGGAGCTAAAGCGTCATAATATCAGAACATATGTCTCATTTTACCGTGCTGTACGAGTCTCTTTTAACGTGTTACACGAAAACGATCACAATTTTTTCGCCGTGTTCTACGAATTCGTGTTGTAGACCCGTGTTATGAAGGGCTTTACTGTAAATTGTTAAAAATAAAACATGAAATTAGTTATTTATTTAGAGCGAGTTGACAGTGAGACCAACGTCAGTTTTATGTAACAAGTGTGATACTGCATTAAGAGTTTAGTAAGGGTGATAAACTTTATCGCAGAAGTTACGTCACAAATGTTTTCATTTGAAATGTGACGATTTTCACGAAAACTGTGTGCAATTTTGGCTTATAACGTACGTGGTGCATCTATTATTTCATGTAGGTTTTGTTAATTTAGGTGAAATTCAATAAAGTCATCTGCAAAATAACTGCGCTAATGCATTGTCCACGCTTTAGGAAATGCAAGATAAAATAAAATAGTTGTCAACATCATGTAATTTATTCATCTGGTATATATTAAATGCTATAATTAAGCTTAAAAAAACAAAATTATATGAAGTAGAAATCAGGCATTTTTCGAAAGAGAGAAGTTTCATCTGCATACCGTAAAGATCTTCTTTTTTGATCGCCAGTGACACTGACAAAGTTTTTGTGTCATCAGGTTGCAATCATCTCAGATTTGCACTACGTCAACTTTTAGTCACGATTCAAGTATTTTGTTCACGTTTTGAGATTCCGTATTACTGGGTTTAATTCGAATTATATGTGTAAGGAAAATATTCGTTTCCCACCGTGCGGAGAACGGGCAAGCAGCTAGTCTATACTATTAAAATCTGTACGCGTCTGTCTGTCTGTCTGTCTGTGTGTAGCATCATCTCCTCCGAAACCGCTGGGAGTTGAGTTTCAATCGAGGTGTCCAGTTATTCGAAAAATTCCGAGGAAGGTCTTCCGCTAATTTAAATTTCGAAATTCGAATTAGTTTAGGAGATATTGATAAAAAACCCCGTCAAAAACACTAATTTTTGGTCTTCGCAACTCCGCGATTGTAACCCCTGTAGTGAAAATGTGAGAAATAAGCATCGAGGTTGCCATGTTTGGCGAATTTATTAAATGATTTACACTCTTGCATTAAAAAATAAAGGAATAATACTTTTCTTCTGTTTCGAATATTTGCTAGGTTATTTTTTAATTAAAATATGGTCTGCGTGGGAAATCAGAGCAGGAATTCAATATTTTTTATACGCAAAAGAAAAAGGATTTGTAAATTTCAGAGACTAAAGTGTATAACCTTATAATTTGGCGAGAAAAAATGGCTTATATGGCGATTTTGAGAAAGTGGATTCTTGTGGTTTGCACAATTTTAGGCTTGGCGCAATTTACTGAGAGCGTAAGGAAATAGTATTTTTAAAAACAAGTGTAGGTTTTACTAGAATTTAGCCTGAAATTTTAATTTTTTGTTCAGAAACAATGCAATTATTAAGGCGATTTTAAATGATTTTCATCAATTAAATAAATTGATTTAATTTAGGGAAACCCCGCCAAATTTCAGAAAATTAAACTTTTTCATTTGTATTGCTAATTCTATGCCCCGATTGATATCAGTTGGTGTTACGAGCGTATGAATAGATAATATTTTTTAATCCCGCCAAACAAGGTGTAATAAAATAGGAAGTCTTTATAAATACGAATGCTGTTTGAGATGAATGAGAATATTTTTTAAACCCAGTTAGACTAACTGGTAATGCCTTTAAATTATTGCATTTACTGTCAAGTTTAATGTGTGATTCATTTTGGCTATTTGCCATCGACTGCCGACGTTAATTACACCAAAATGGCAGTTCTAGCAAAGTAAACATAAATAAATCATTTCGTATTCTATTTTTAACACTGCTACAGTTCCCGTAGCAACGGAATCCATTGTTGCCACTTAAGTTGTTCAATTTAATAATTAAGTGAAACCACTCATTTCTAGATCTCTTAAGACCCAAAAAAGTGAAAACGCATTAAATATGAAACAAATAGCATTTTAACATATTTGCGCATTAAAAATAATCGAAGTTTTTACAGGCAATTCTGCATATTTTTCATTTTATTTCCTTCGCGTGTGACGTCATTGTCTTCTGTTTTGCTGTCAGATTATCCGGAGAAGCACATTACACGCTAACGTATGTGCTGCTTCGGCGGACATAAGGAAGCAATTTGTCATGTGCGTATTTGCCTAACCCCTCTGTGTGTCTAAATTGAAGCAATGAAACTTTGTAGGCGATTTTTTTTAAACTAGAAAAAGGCAGATTAACGTCGTTAACGTGGAAGAAGCGATATGGAAAACTATTTAATTGGTAGCCGTAATGCGAAATGATAATCGATTATTCACATGCGCAAAGCAACAAAATTTCAAAAGTATGAAAAGTCAGGAATATGAAATGAAAATCCAAAATAAATCACCAGAGACTATATGATAAGCATCGTGTACAAGAATGATATTGCAATGGGAATAATTCCGTAAGCGGGAGCAGGTTTAGTTGGCCACTTTTTTTGTTGCCAACGTCTAACCCATTAAGGTTGCCGTTAAAACAGTTCTCTATGTATTCGAAGCACAATCCTTGCCGATTTGCGTATTTAGCAACGCGAAAAAGCTTTGGCGACATCTGGCTTGGCGACCTGCCCCCGCTTACGGAATTATTCCCATTGCAATCATGTACATAACAAAGGCGCTTGCAAGGAATACAAAATATAATATGAAATTAATTGCTCTTTCTTCCCATGGCGTTTGTGGAATCTTTCAGTATAACGGGATCCAATGTGCTTAGAATATTTCATATAAATTACTGATATGTTAAAGTTCTATTTATTTTTTCATACATATTCCAGTTACTCCAGTTACAAGACCTAGAGCTCTATAAACGATTTCAGATTTTGTTTAATATTGAATTTGACACTATGCAATTAATCTATGTTAAAAATAAAATATGAAATTAGTTATTTATTTATCGTGAATTGGCAGTGAGATCAACGTTAGTTTTATGTAACAAGTGTGCTACTGTATTAAGAGTTCAGTAAGGGTAATAAGCTTTTCCGCTTAAGTTACGTCACAATTTTTTTCATTTACGAAAGCGACAAGATCTTCACTGAAACAGGATGCATTTTAGGTTTCTGAACGTACAATGTGCATCGATTGTTTCGTGCAGGTTTTTTAAATTTGGGTAAAATTTAATAAAGTCATCTGCAACATAACTGTGCTAATGCATTGTCCACGCTTTACGAAATGCAAGTATGTATGAATGCTATAAATTAAACTTAAAAAAGAGAATTATATGATGTAGAAATAAGGCATTTTTAGAAAGAGAAAAGTTTCGTCTGCATATCATAAAGTTCTTACTTTTCTGATCGCCAGTGACAATGACGTAGTTTTTGTGTCATCATGTTGCAATCGTCTCAAATTTCCACTCATGGAGTCAGCTTTTCGTCAGAATTCCAGCAATTTTTCACTATTAGAGATTCCTATCACTCGGTTTAATTCGAATTAAATGTGTAAGGAAAATGTCTCCTACCGTGCGGAGAACGGGTAAGCAGCTAGTCTATACTATTAAAATCTGTGCGCGTCTGTCTGTGTGTGTGTGTGTGTGTAACATCATCTCCTCCTAAACGGCTGGGAGTTGAGTTTCGAACGAGGTATCCACTTATTCGGAAAATTTCGAGAAAGAACCTCCGCTAATTTAAATTTCGAAATTCGAATTAGTTTAGGAGATATTGATAAAAAACCCCGTCAAAAACGCTAATTTTTTCCTCTCCGCAACTCCGCGATTGTAACCCCTGTAATGAAAATGTGAGAAATAAGCATCGAGTTTGCCATGTTTGGCGAATTTATTAAATGATTCACACTCTTGCATTAAAAATAAAGGAATAATACTTTTTTTCTGTTTCAAATATTTGCTAGGTTATTTTTTAATTAAAATATCAGTAGGGAAGAAAGGAGAGTTCTGCCCATGGGGTGCCATGTTAATTGTGGGGTGCATCGTATAACTGCGTTCCCTGGGCTGAGCGGGGAAGGGGGCGTGGTCGGAACGGATGTGGGGAGCGGATGCTAAGACCGGATGTTCGAAGGACTGATAAGAATTTTTTTCCCTTTTTCAAATAAGGGGACTTGTAATTTTTTTTCAGACTTTAAGATATTTTTCAAATAAGGGTACTTGTAATTTTTTCAGACTTTAACAAACTTTTCAAATAAGGGGACTTGTAATTTTTTCAAATTGTGACATATTTTTCAAATAAGGGGACTTGGAAAAATTTTCAGACTGTGATGCATTCTCTCATGAAAATAAGGGACTTTGACATAATTTTAAACAAATTGTACTTTATGAATTAAACCTGAAATAAAAAATATTATTATTATAAAATGAGGACGAGTTTTAATTTTAAGTTAATAATTTATTTTACAACAAATATTTTTTTAATCAAGAGTTAATTAATTTTTATTTTATTTTTTTTAACCATGAGTTTTAATTTTAAGTTAAATAATTTTACAACAAATATTTTTTTTAAATCAAGAGTTAATTAATTTTTATTTTTTAACCAAGTTTTAATTTTAAGTTATATAATTTTACTACAAATATTTTTTTAATCAAATGTTTTTAATTTATCAAGAAAAAAAATTAATCAAGAGTTTTAATTTTTTGTATACCGTATTTTTGTTAAGTAGCCGTTTAACATTAAAGTAGAATATCAATACATTTAATCTACTGTTAGGGAAGTGAGAAAATTACACCATAGAAAAATTTTTACAAATACGGATTTATCCAAACATTTTTTCTTACCAACACATTTTTGATAGATTTTAGACAGCGATTATACTAGCTTATATTTTCTATAGATCAATTCAATAGATTCTATAGATCTATGAAAGCATAATTTTATACATGAATCAACCTTTTTAGAGGTCTTTTATTGATGCACTTAGCATATTTTATAGAAAGGTGAGCATAACTAGCACAAACTTTTAGACTAGATAGTACTATTGTTAGAAAGTTGAACTATTGGAAATAAAAATTGAAGATCCGTTTTAGCACAGTTGTATACTGCATGTACATAAATATCTTTCAACTACTTAGATAGTTTAAATTGCAAAAAGTTATCATTACTTGAACTAAAAAATACAAGGTTTTTACTTACGCGAAGCCACATCTTGCGACATCTTCTAGTCCCTGGACAAAGTACCAACATCTATACGGCTAGCAAGTACGGAAAATAGAGTAATGATTTAAAATACATTAACTCTAAGTTCCGTCCCAGCTGACCAATATCAAGACATTACTTCTTTTTATCCTCATATGCTGAAAATAGACATAACATTTAGAAACTAAATACTAATAAAATAACACATTTGGAGATATTAAACGCTTTAAAAGTAATTTTTTTCTTATAACAATTTATCAGATTCACAACACTATTTTATGTAGGATAAAATTAGTTAGCAAGCGAAAATTTAATCTTAATTAGAATTTACTGAAATATAGATACCATGCATGCCTTATTTTCTATTAGGAGAAAGCCCTCAAACCCCAGTTTTCGTATACAAACTGCTTAAAGTACTTCTACCGATAATGCGTATTGCTATTAATTACACTGGATTACCAACTTAAAATTTTGCAAAACACCAAAATACAGAAAAACATGCATTAACAAAAAAAAAAAAAAAAAAAAAAAAAAAAAAAAAATCACACTTAAAAGTACAACACATCAAAAGTGCAAACTATAAGAACCACATAATTATTTTCAATTAGAATTACGGTATCAACTTATATGTAACTAAAATAATAGAAAATATTACACTTACCCTGTACTTGTACACGCGAGAGGCGAAAATAATAAAAATATTTAAATAATTGGCAAATATATCCACAGCATAAGTAGAGCACATGCATGTGATATCCCTAGTACAGCTGATAACAGAAATTGAGATAAGAAAGTGCCTTGAGGCCCTACAGAGTCGGCTAAATAACAATGGGCCAGTTTGCCGATAAGATAAACTCATGGAGGCTGTTAGGGGTATGCAATTGGGGACACGTGTTTCATTCTACGTTCAAAAATGGGGACTTATGGATTAAGATGTTTACTACTTAAAAACATGATCTAATTTTTACAAATGCATTGGAACTTTGTATAGGATATCTATTGAACACGTATTAAATACATTATGATTATTCTTCTGATCGACATTATATCCTAAATTAAAATATCAAAGTTAAGCTACAACTATTAATATATTTTACGTAGTTTAGGAAAATAATGAATCATTAAATTAATTTCTGTGAAACAATTAGCAAAGATCATTATACTAAAGCAAATTGTTTTTGTTAAGTTTTGATAAATAACAGTAATAAATTACAGGCATTGCAGATGAATGAGTATTCACGTATAAAATAGGTATTTACTATTAAAAAACAAGATCTAATTTTAACAAATGCATTGGAATTTTGTATAGGATATCTATTGAACACGTAATAAATACATTATGATTATTCTAATATGAAAAACAGGGTTAAGATTCTTTACTTGCGATGAAAGGCACTCAATTTTTTTATATACTTAAATTTTACATAGACGTCCTTTTAATAAATGCATAAACTAAACTTATTGTTTAAAACAATTTTTACAATAATAAACTAAAATTTTTATTTAATAAAGTCATAAACTAAAATTATTAATGAAAACTTGTTAATAAATTAAACATATCAAAATTTTTACACTCAGTTTTTTTATAGACTTAAATTTTACAAAGACATCCTTTTAATAAATTCATAAACTAAAACAATTTTTACAATAATAAACTAAAATTTTTATTTAATAAAGTCATAAACTGAAATTATTAATGAAAACTTGCTAATGAATTAAACTGATTACTCTAAAAGATAGCTAATCACAACATATATCAGAAAAAATATAATCAATTATAATACCTGGAAAATACCGGACAACATTCTTGTTACATGCGGACAAAACATCTGTTTGCTCGGCTAAAGAATTCTTAGGTACCCGTTGCAGGAGATCTTACCTACGCCCAACCTACAAACTCTACAAATTTAACGGCAACTGGTTTTCTCTTATCAGGCATCACAGATCAGATAAGAGATAAGGAGGTGACATGCGCAGAAGACACCTGATAGTGACGTGTGCAAATCTGTGATGATTCAATATCCGCTAGGTTCGTTGACAGAATGTACTATTTACATTGAGGGGCAACTCTCTGTAACAGGCTAATACAAGTTAGATGATGTAATATCTACAGGTTTGAGAAAGTTTTAAGGTAGAGGGCGCTTGGGTAATCACGTGATTTTTTAAAGAATCAGTATAGAGACATTTTAGTTAGATAAAGTGGTCAGGTGTGTGTTGCGAGACTCCCTTTACACTGTGTGCGCCTATACTTAAGACGTGTGTTTTAATTGATTTTTCGCCGAGTTTCAAAAATGTCTTTGCTTGAATCAATTGAAAATAACTTTAACATTCAATACACCCCCGAGTTTTATACTGAAAGTGATGTTGATGTATTACAGCAAGAATTGTTTGAATTACCCCTGCAAAGTAGTGAAAAGAAAATTTCCTCGACCCGTAAAGTAATTACTTTTGCTGATGAAGGAATCGATTACAGTTTACCTGGAGCAACAGTCTCTGTTTACTCTTGGATACCCATTTTGCAAAAAATATGTGAAGATCTACAAAAAGTGACAAATTATGAATTTAATATGGTGCAAGTGAACTTTGGCTCTGAAGAACAACCTAAAATTGAAGACGGCAACTACGAAGATTTTAATCTAGACCTATCATCAGGTGTATGCATTCTAAGTTTTGGATCTAAACGAACTTTGGATTTTAAACCAGCGAACTGTGAAACCACTACCATTAAATTAGAACATGGTTCAATGTGTAAGATATATCCCCCAACCAACAAACTTTTAACGCATGGTATTCCTTCTGAACCTTATGCGACAGACCCGCACATTAACCTTACATTTGCCAAAATGTACATTTATGAGCCTTCCCCGAAAAGGGCAAAGTTGGACAATTGGACGGACGATCTTTACCATAGCTTATATGCTTCTGTAAATAGTACATGGCACTTGGAAAGACTTATCTACGTTTCACTTCACGATGAAAGAACTGACTTGAAGATACATATTAGACAATTTATTCAGAATGCCCAATTAGACTATATACCAACCGGTCAGGGAGTCGTGATGAACCCTTCCACATGGATCGAATTTATTGTAAAACTATTAGATTTTAATATAGATCATAGCAATAGCTCTTTTATTTGTAATAATCAATTATCTGTATTTAATGATGATGGAAAATGCATCTTACAACAAATTTACAAAACCGGAGATTCATTCACGTTAAATCCAATTTCCTTAATACTTTTAAATGATCAAGTAAAAAAACTTTGCGAAATGAGAAATGAAATATTGGAATGCATTTTAAAAACGCTATATACGACGACACTACCTCATATAATTTTAAAATTAAAGCCGCAAAAATGTAACAGTGAACCCCATTGCAATTATGATGAGGCTAAACAACAATTAATGGATATAGTACATCAGGAAATTTTTAAAAAAATAGGCCGGGTTCAGGATCATCCTTCACAAAGGATACATACTTGTTCGAATAGAACACATGTTGATGAGCGAGAGGGTCTTATAAGTAGTAAAGCATGGTTTACGGTTGACATGCCATATATTGCAAGAGAGATATGCGAGAAAAAATGCACATGCATTTATGACGGAGGATTTTTTTCAAACATTTTCTTTGAAGACTATATGAAGTATCTTCAAAATGAGCTATTTAATACATTTTTTCAACCGTTTTCAGATTTTGCTAATTCCAAGGATGACAAAACATGTGTAATTATCTGATGTTATTGGTGTATAACTAGTATTGCAATTGTAAAAAATATATTAAAACCATTATGTAGAAAAGGTATGCTTGCTTCTACAACAGTAAGATTTTACTCACTTGTGCATGCTTAGTTATAGAATACTCATTGAAAAGTTATTATTTTCTTAATTGTGTAAATAGTTTGTGTAATTTAAAATATATTTTTGTAAATAAATAAGTCTAAATACGAAAACTTTTCTGTGTTTTCTTTATGTGTACGTGTGTGTTGATTACTTGCAAAATAAAAATCTATAAAATTTTACTGCAGCAAAAAGTGGTAAAGGTAGACATGTTTTAAGATTCTAGTGTTATCTTTTTTATACACTACAAGGTAAAAAGTTACAAATTTAGCAAAATTTATTGAAGCATGTATTATGGATCATGAATCTAACTACACAGAAATAAAATGTTCTGATTAAAATCATAAACTTAAGTGTGATAGGTAAAACTGCGTTACCTGAGAATTCACAACATTACTATTTTTTTATAAAATGAACTTAGCTAAAAAAGTTTGTCTGCATAATTTTATAACTTAATCGATTTTACAGGTTTTTTCAAAAAAAGTTAAGTGAGATAAAGAAACTTAGTATTTTTAAATAAAGATTTTTTGAGGTGTTCTTTAATGTAAAGATCTTACCACATTTTACTTGAAGTAACAGAATATTTTAAATCAGACACTATGTTTTTAAAACATTAGAGTATTAACTTAGCATATTTTTGTAATTTTTATTAAGTAATGGGCTTGAATATTTTTATAAGAAATATCAACTAAGTGCACATGTTACACATTTTACTGATTAAGATGGTTATGCTAGCAAATTTTAAAAAAATATGCTCTTACTTTTATACATGTTACTTGTTCAAACTAAGTATACTTTTGATTTGTATACGTTTATGAGTTCTCATAAGTTATGAAATTATTTCTCGAAAGGAACATAGCTATTAGAACTTTGTAAATTTTGTAGAAGTAGTATGCTTAACATGTTTTTGATGAAATGGATTTAAATGTGGTATAGAAATAATCAGTTTTTTTCGCATAGATGTATAAACTTATCTTTATGTAAACCATAACTAATTAAAAGTAATATAATTTATGTCTATACAAATTGAGGGACTTAGACTATTTTTCAGAATTATCAAGTAAAGGATTTTACAAAATACTTAGTAAACTGCATTAATAAATTGTAAGTTGTATTTTTTTCTTTTAGAAGTTTTGCACATTGGTATATTTTATGTTCTGATAAGTCGTTGAATATGTTCTTGAAATAAACTAACATATCTGTACTTTGAAAATTTTATTGAAGTGTTGAACTTTGGTATTTTTAGAATGTTACGAACTTGATACATTTTTTCTGAAGTGCTAGATATGTGAAATTGTCTTTTTAGAAACATTGAATTATTCAACTTAGTACATTTCAGTTACTCTTTCAAGATAACGGACTTAGAATTTTTTTACAAATAGCAAGCTAGTAACTTGCTAAACGTGCTCCTTGCAAATATTTTTAAATACTTAATTTATTATATTTTAATTTGTTTATTTCTTTTTGGTAGTTACAACTTTGATAATTTTTAAGAACGGTATTTAAAAATATTTGCAAGAAGCACGTTTAGCAAGTTACTAGCTTGCTATTTGTAAAAAAATTCTAAGTCCGTTATCTTGAAAGTGTAACTGAAATGTACTAAGTTGAATAATTCAATGTTTCTAAAAAGACAATTTCACATATCTAGCACTTCAGAAAAAATGTATCAAGTTCGTAACATTCTAAAAATACCAAAGTTCAACACTTCAATAAAATTTTCAAAGTACAGATATGTTAGTTTATTTCAAGAACATATTCAACGACATATCAGAACATAAAATATACCAATATGCAAAACTTCTAAAAGAAAAAAATACAACTTACAATCTATTAATGCAGTTTACTAAGTATTTTGTAAAATCCTTTACTTGATAATTCTGAAAAATAGTCTAAGTCCCTCAATTTGTATAGACATAAATTATATTACTTTTAATTAGTTATGGTTTACATAAAGATAAGTTTATACATCTATGCGAAAATAACTGATTATTTCTATACCAAATTTAAATCCATTTCATCAAAAACATGTTAAGCATACTACTTCTACAAAATTTACAAAGTTCTAATAGCTATGTTCCTTTCGAGAAATAATTTCATAACTTATGAGAACTCATAAACGTATACAAATCAAAAGTATACTTAGTTTGAACAAGTAACATGTATAAAAGTAAGAGCATATTTTTTTAAAATTTGCTAGCATAACCATCTTAATCAGTAAAATGTGTAACATGTGCACTTAGTTGATATTTCTTATAAAAATATTCAAGCCCATTACTTAATAAAAATTACAAAAATATGCTAAGTTAATACTCTAATGTTTTAAAAAGATAGTGTCTGATTTAAAATATTCTGTTACTTCAAGTAAAATGTGGTAAGATCTTTACATTAAAGAACACCTCAAAAAATCTTTATTTAAAAATACTAAGTTTCTTTATCTCACTTAACTTTTTTTGAAAAAACCTGTAAAATCGATTAAGTTATAAAATTATGCAGACAAACTTTTTTAGCTAAGTTCATTTTATAAAAAAATAGTAATGTTGTGAATTCTCAGGTAACGCAGTTTTACCTATCACACTTAAGTTTATGATTTTAATCAGAACATTTTATTTCTGTGTAGTTAGATTCATGATCCATAATACATGCTTCAATAAATTTTGCTAAATTTGTAACTTTTTACCTTGTAGTGTATAAAAAAGATAACACTAGAATCTTAAAACATGTCTACCTTTACCACTTTTTGCTGCAGTAAAATTTTATAGATTTTTATTTTGCAAGTAATCAACACACACGTACACATAAAGAAAACACAGAAAAGTTTTCGTATTTAGACTTATTTATTTACAAAAATATATTTTAAATTACACAAACTATTTACACAATTAAGAAAATAATAACTTTTCAATGAGTATTCTATAACTAAGCATGCACAAGTGAGTAAAATCTTACTGTTGTAGAAGCAAGCATACCTTTTCTACATAATGGTTTTAATATATTTTTTACAATTGCAATACTAGTTATACACCAATAACATCACATAATTACACATGTTTTGTCATCCTTGGAATTAGCAAAATCTGAAAACGGTTGAAAAAATGTATTAAATAGCTCATTTTGAAGATACTTCATATAGTCTTCAAAGAAAATGTTTGAAAAAAATCCTCCGTCATAAATGCATGTGCATTTTTTCTCGCATATCTCTCTTGCAATATATGGCATGTCAACCGTAAACCATGCTTTACTACTTATAAGACCCTCTCGCTCATCAACATGTGTTCTATTCGAACAAGTATGTATCCTTTGTGAAGGATGATCCTGAACCCGGCCTATTTTTTTAAAAATTTCCTGATGTACTATATCCATTAATTGTTGTTTAGCCTCATCATAATTGCAATGGGGTTCACTGTTACATTTTTGCGGCTTTAATTTTAAAATTATATGAGGTAGTGTCGTCGTATATAGCGTTTTTAAAATGCATTCCAATATTTCATTTCTCATTTCGCAAAGTTTTTTTACTTGATCATTTAAAAGTATTAAGGAAATTGGATTTAACGTGAATGAATCTCCGGTTTTGTAAATTTGTTGTAAGATGCATTTTCCATTATCATTAAATACAGATAATTGATTATTACAAATAAAAGAGCTATTGCTATGATCTATATTAAAATCTAATAGTTTTACAATAAATTCGATCCATGTGGAAGGGTTCATCACGACTCCCTGACCGGTTGGTATATAGTCTAATTGGGCATTCTGAATAAATTGTCTAATATGTATCTTCAAGTCAGTTCTTTCATCGTGAAGTGAAACGTAGATAAGTCTTTCCAAGTGCCATGTACTATTTACAGAAGCATATAAGCTATGGTAAAGATCGTCCGTCCAATTGTCCAACTTTGCCCTTTTCGGGGAAGGCTCATAAATGTACATTTTGGCAAATGTAAGGTTAATGTGCGGGTCTGTCGCATAAGGTTCAGAAGGAATACCATGCGTTAAAAGTTTGTTGGTTGGGGGATATATCTTACACATTGAACCATGTTCTAATTTAATGGTAGTGGTTTCACAGTTCGCTGGTAAAATCCAAAGTTCGTTTAGATCCAAAACTTAGAATGCATACACCTGATGATAGGTCTAGATTAAAATCTTCGTAGTTGCCGTCTTCAATTTTAGGTTGTTCTTCAGAGCCAAAGTTCACTTGCACCATATTAAATTCATAATTTGTCACTTTCTGTAGATCTTCACATATTTTTTGCAAAATGGGTATCCAAGAGTAAACAGAGACTGTTGCTCCAGGTAAACTGTAATCGTAAGTTTCTTTTCAATACTTTGCAGAGGCTTTACATCTAAAGGCAATTGTATTATTTCTTGCAGCAACACATCCGCATCACTTTGAGTATAAAACTCGGGGGTGTATTGAATGTTAAAGTTATTTTCAATTGATTCAAGCAAAGACATTTTTGAAACTCGGCGAAAAATCAATTAAAACACACGTCTTAAGTATAGGCGCACACAGTGTAAAGGGAGTCTCGCAACACACACCTGACCACTTTATCTAACTAAAATGTCTCTATACTGATTCTTTAAAAAATCACGTGATTACCCAAGCGCCCTCTACCTTAAAACTTTCTCAACCCTGTAGATATTACATCATCTAACTTGTATTAGCCTGTTACAGAGAGTTGCCCCTCAATGTAAATAGTACATTCTGTCAACGAACCTAGCGGATATTGAATCATCACAGATTTGCACACGTCACTATCAGATGTCTTCTGCGCATGTCACTTCCTTATCTCTTATCTGATCTGTGATGCCTGATAAGAGAAAACCAGTTGCCGTTAAATTTGTAGAGTTTGTAGGTTGGGCGTAGGTAAGATCTCCTGCAACGGGTACCTAAGAATTCTTTAGCCGAGCAAACAGATGTTTTGTCCGCATGTAACAAGAGTGTTGTCCGGTATTTTCCAGGTATTATAATTGATTATATTTTTTCTGATATATGTTGTGATTAGCTATCTTTTAGAGTAATCAGTTTAATTCATTAGCAAGTTTTCATTAATAATTTCAGTTTATGACTTTATTAAATAAAAATTTTAGTTTATTATTGTAAAAATTGTTTTAGTTTATGAATTTATTAAAAGGATGTCTTTGTAAAATTTAAGTCTATAAAAAAACTGAGTGTAAAAATTTTGATATGTTTAATTTATTAACAAGTTTTCATTAATAATTTTAGTTTATGACTTTATTAAATAAAAATTTTAGTTTATTATTGTAAAAATTGTTTTAAACAATAAGTTTAGTTTATGCATTTATTAAAAGGATGTCTATGTAAAATTTAAGTATATAAAAAAATTGAGTGCCTTTCATCGCAAGTAAAGAATCTTAACCCTGTTTTTCATATTAGAATAATCATAATGTATTTAATACGTGTTCAGTAGATATCCTATACAAAATTCCAATGCATTTGTTAAAATTAGATCTTGTTTTTTAATAGTAAATACCTATTTTCTACGTGAATACTCATTCATCTGCAATGCCTGTAATTTATTACTGTTATTTATCAAAACTTAACAAAAATAATTTGCTTTAGTATAATGATCTTTGCTAATTGTTTCACAAAAATTAATTTAATGATTCATTATTTTCCTAAACTACGTAAAATATATTAATAGTAGTAGCTTAACTTTGATATTTTAATTTAGGATATAATGTCGATCAGAAGAATAATCATAATGTATTTAATACGTGTTCAATAGATATCCTATACAAAGTTCCAATGCATTTGTAAAAATTAGATCATGTTTTTAAGTAGTAAACATCTTAATCCATAAGTCCCCATTTTTGAACGTAGAATGAAACACGTGTCCCCAATTGCATACCCCTAACAGCCTCCATGAGTTTATCTTATCGGCAAACTGGCCCATTGTTATTTAGCCGACTCTGTAGGGCCTCAAGGCACTTTCTTATCTCAATTTCTGTTATCAGCTGTACTAGGGATATCACATGCATGTGCTCTACTTATGCTGTGGATATATTTGCGAATTATTTAAATATTTTTATTATTTTCGCCTCTCGCGTGTACAAGTACAGGGTAAGAGTAATATTTTCTATTATTTTAGTTACATATAAGTTGATACCGTAATTCTAATTGAAAATAATTATGTGGTTCTTATAGTTTGCACTTTTGATGTGTTGTACTTTTAAGTGTGATTTTTTTTTTTTTTTTTTTTTGTTAATGCATGTTTTTCTGTATTTTGGTGTTTTGCAAAATTTTAAGTTGGTAATCCAGTGTAATTAATAGCAATAGGCATTATCGGTAGAAGTACTTTAAGCAGTTTGTATACGAAAACTGGGGTTTGAGGGCTTTCTCCAAATAGAAAATAAAGCATGCATGGTATCTATATTTCAGTAAATTCTAATTAAGATTAAATTTTCGCTTGCTAACTAATTTTATCCTACATAAAATAGTGTTGTGAATCTGATAAATTGTTATAAGAAAAAAATTACATTTAAAGCGTTTAATATCTCCAAATGTGTTATTTTATTAGGATTTAGTTTCTAAATGTTATGTCTCTTTTCAGCATATCAGGATAAAAAGAAGTAACGTCTTGATATTGGTCAGCTGGGACGGAACTTAGAGTTAATGTATTTTAAATCATTACTCTATTTTCCGTACTTGCTAGCCGTATAGATGTTGGTACTTTGTCCAGAGACTAGAAGATGTCGCAAGATGTGGCTTCGCGTAAGTAAAAACCTTGTATTTTTTAGTTCAAGTAATGATAACTTTTTGCAATTTAAACTATCTAAGTAGTTGAAAGATATTTATGTACATGCAGTATATTAAAGATATTAAAATGATATGATGATTAAAATGATAATTAATATGAAATATATTAAAATACATGCAGTATACAACTGTGCTAAAACGGATCTTCAATTTTTATTTCCAATAGTTCAACTTTCTAACAATAGTACTATCTAGTCTAAAAGTTTGTGCTAGTTATGCTCACCTTTCTATAAAATATGCTAAGTGCATCAATAAAAGACCTCTAAAAAGGTTGATTCATGTATAAAATTATGCTTTCATAGATCTATAGAATCTATTGAATTGATCTATAGAAAATATAAGCTAGTATAATCGCTGTCTAAAATCTATCAAAAATGTGTTGGTAAGAAAAAATGTTTCGATAAATCCGTATTTGTAAAAATCTTTCTATGGTGTAATTTTCTCACTTCCCTAACAGTAGATTAAATGTATTGATATTCTACTTTAATGTTAAACGGCTACTTAACAAAAATACGGTATACAAAAAATTAAAACTCTTGATTAATTTTTTTTCTTGATAAATTAAAAACATTTGATTAAAAAAATATTTGTAGTAAAATTATATAACTTAAAATTAAAACTTGGTTAAAAAATAAAAATTAATTAACTCTTGATTAAAAAAAATATTTGTTGTAAAATTATTTAACTTAAAATTAAAACTCATGGTTAAAAAAATAAAATAAAAATTAATTAACTCTTGATTAAAAAAATATTTGTTGTAAAATAAATTATTAACTTAAAATTAAAACTCGTCCTCATTTTATAATAATAATATTTTTTATTTCAGGTTTAATTCATAAAGTACAATTTGTTTAAAATTATGCAAAGTCTCTTATTTTCATGAGAGAATGCATCACAGTCTGAAAATTTTTCCAAGTCCCCTTATTTGAAAAATATGTCACAATTTGAAAAAATTACAAGTCCCCTTATTTGAAAAGTTTGTTAAAGTCTGAAAAAATTACAAGTACCCTTATTTGAAAAATATCTTAAAGTCTGAAAAAATTACAAGTCCCCTTATTTAAAAAAGGGAAAAAAATTCTTATCAGTCCTTCGAACATCCGGTCTTAGCATCCGCTCCCCACATCCGTTCCGACCACGCCCCCTTCCCCGCTCAGCCCAGGGAACGCAGTTATACGATGCACCCCACAATTAACATGGCACCCCATGGGCAGAACTCTCCTTTCTTCCCTACTAATATCGTCTGAGTGGGAAATCAGAGCAGGAATTCTATATTTTTTATACGCAAAAGAAAAAGGATTATTAAATTTCACAGACTAAAGTGTATAATTTTATAATTTGGCGAAAAAAAATGGCTTATATGCCGATTTTTGAGAAAGTGGATTCTAGTGGTTTGCACAGTTTTAGGCTTGGCGCAATTTACTGAGACAGAAAAAAATAGTATTTTTAAAAACAAGTGTAGGTTTTACTAGAATTTAGCCTGAAATTTTAATTTTCTGTTCAGAAATAATGCAGTTATTAAGGCGATTTTAAATGATTTTCATCAAGTTAAATAAATTGATTTAAGTTAGGGAAACCCCGCCAAATTTCAGAAAATTAAACTTTTTCATTTGTATTGCTAATTCTATGCCCCGATTGAAATGAGTTGGTGTGACGAGCGTATGAATAGATAATATTTTTTAATTCCGCCAAACAAGGTGTAATAAAACAGGAAGTCTTTATAAATACGAATGCTGTTTGAGATGAATGAGAATATTTTAAAACCCAGTATGACTAGTTGGTAATGCCTTTAAATTATTGCACTTATTGTCAAGTTTAATGTGTGATTCATTTTGGCTATTTGCCATCGACTGCCGACGTTAATTACACCAAAATAGCAGTTCTAGCAAAGTAAACATAAATAAATCATTTCATATTCTATTTTTAACACTGCTACTGTTTCCGTAGCAACGGAATTCATTGTTGCCACTTAAGTTGTTCAATTTAATAATTAAGTGAAACCACTCATTTCTCGATCTCTTAAGACCCAAAAAAGTGAAAACGCATTAAATATGAAACAAATAGAATTTTAACATATTTCCTTCGCGTGTGACGTCATTTTCACGTCATTGTCTTCTGTTTTGCTGTCAGATTATCCGGAGAAGCACATTACACGCTAACGTATGTGCTGCTACGGCGGACATAAGGAAGCAATTTGTCGGTTGCGTATTTGCCTAACCCCTCTGTGTGTCTAAATTGAAGCATTGAAACTTTGTAGGCGTTTTTTTTTTTTTAAATAGAAAAAGGCAGATTAACGTCGTTAACGTGTAAAAAATATATATGGAAAACTATTTAATTGGTAGCCGTAATGCGAAATGGTAATCGATTATTCACATGGGCAAAGCAACAAAATTTCGAAAGTATGAAAAGTCGGAATATGAAATGAAAATCCAAAATAAATCACCAGAGACTATAGGATAAGCATCGTGTACGAGAATGATATTGGAATCATGTACATAACAAAGGCGCTTGCAAGGAATACAAAATATAATATGAAATTGCACTTTCTTCCCATAGCTTTTGCGGAATCATTCCGAATAACGGGATCCGATGTGCTTAGAATATTTCATATAAATTACTTATATGTTAAAGTTCTATTTATTTTTTCATATATATTACAGTTACTCCAGTTACAAGACCAAGAGCTCTAGAAACGATTTCAGATTTTGTTTAATATTGAATTTGACACTATGCAATTAATCTATGTTAAAAATAAAATATGAAATGAGTTATTTATTTAGTGTGAATTGGCAGTGAGATCAACGTTAGTTTTATATAACAAGTGTGCTACTGTATTAAGAGTTCAGTAAGGGTAATAAGCTTTTCCGCTTAAGTTACGTCACAAATGTTTTCATTTACGTACGCGACAACATCTTCACGGAAACAGGATGCATTTTTGGTTTCTGAACGTACAATGTGCATCGATTGTTTCGTGTAGGTTTTTTAAATTTGGGTAAAATTTAATAAAGTAATCTGCAACATAACTGTGCTAATGCATTCTCCACGCTTTACGAAATGCAAGATAATATAAAATAGTATTCAACATCATGTAATGTTATTCATATGGTATGTATAAATGCTATAAATTAAACCTAAAAAAGAGAATTATATGATGTAGAAATAAGGCATTTTTCGAAAGACAAACGTTTCGTCTGCATACCGTAAAGTTCTTACTTTTCTGATCGCCAGTGACAATGACGCAGTTTTTGTGTCATCATGTTGCAATCGTCTCAAATTTCCACTCATGGAGTCAGCTTTTCGTCAGAACTCCCGCAATTTTTCACTATTAGAGATTCCTATCACTGGGTTTAATTCGAATTATATGTGTGTAAGGAAAATATTCGTCTCCTACCGTCAGAGACAGCCCGAGGGGAGTGCGGGGCCTCTTCTCTATCATGTCTTATGAGATAGCAATAAAATGGCCCAGGAGCGGGGCCTCTATAAGCGCGGGGCCATAGGCGATCGCCTACATTTGCAACCCCCCTGGGCCGGCCCTGCTACCGTGCGGAGAACGGGTAAGCAGCTAGTCTATACTATTAAAATCTGTACGCGTCTGTCTGTCTGTGTGTAACATCATCTCCTCCGAAACGGCTGGCAGTTGAGTTTCGATCGAGGTGTCCACAGATTCGGAAAATTCCGAGGAAGGTCTTCCCCTAACTTAAATTTCGAAATTCGAATTTTTTTAGAAGATATTGATAAAAAACCCGTCAAAAACGCTAATTTTTGATCTCCGTAATTCCGCAATTGTAACCCCTGCAGTCAAAAAAGTGAGAAATAAGCATCGAGGTTGCCATGTTTGGCTATTTTATTAAATGATTTAGACTCCTGCAGTAAAAAAAAAAAAATAATGATTTTTTTCTGTTTAGATTATTTACATTTTTAATTAAAGTATTGCATGCATGTGAAATCAGAGCAGGAATTCAATGTTTTTTGTGTGTAAAAGAATAAGGGATTAGGAGATTTCCGAGACTAATATGTATATTTTTTAGTTTGGAGGGAAAAAATGGCTGATTTGGCGATTTTGAGAAAGTATTAGGTTCTACCGATTTGCACAGTTTTAAGCTTGGCGTAATTTACTGAGAGCGTACCGAAATAGTATTTTTAAAAACAAGTGTAGGTTTTATTAGAGTTTAGCTTTAATTTTTTTAATTTAGCAGTGATTAGTGCAGAAATAATGCAGTTATTAAGGCGAATTTAAACGATCTAACTTGAGAATTTTCACCAAATTAAGTAAATTGATTAAAGGGAGGGGGAATTCCGCCAAATTTAAGGTAATTGAAATTCTCGCATTTTGTACATCATAGTTAACGATGAATAAAATACATTAACACATAGTTAATAATTTAAAATACTGCTCCTTTTCAAGTATATGTTGTACTTTGGCGATCAAACCATATGAGTGATAGATTACTATTTCCCATTTTGGTTGCCGTTATTTCAATGCTTCGAATGATTCCTAGAAAAAAATCTCGCAAAATGGTGTATGTTGGCACTTTGGCAATCGAATGTGTAAAAAATCATTGATTCTTATTCGTTAAAGCAGTGCTACGGAAATTTCTTTTTCTGGTAACTGTTAGAATGGCATATAACTAATACTGTCTAATAAATTTTTTGCTTTACAAATTAAAATGTATGTTGATTCCTACTTTACATTTCTTAGCAAAGCTGGCGATAAATATTCAAATATAGTGTAACGCTGTGTTTAATAGAGTGTGTTCTCGCGTTTGTGCTGCTAATTACATTCCACGTTTGGAATGAGTTGATATTATGAGCGTATGCTTGGATATTTTTTTTAATCCCACCTGAACAAGGTGTAATAAAATCGGAATTCTTTGCTTTTGGAGGTGAATAAGAATGGTTTTTCAGCCCGGTAAAAATTGTGGGTATTGTAAGGATTGAAAGTAAATTTTTGAATTTGTTGTTAAGTTTAATTTGTGATTCATTTTAGCTATTTACCATCAATTTGTGGCGTTAATTACGCCAATATGGCAGTTCTAGCAAAGTAAACATGAATAATTCATTTCATGTTCTATTTTAAAGATTGCTACAGTTTCCGTAGTAACGGAATCCATTGTTGCCACTTAAGTTGTTAAATATAACAATAAGTGAAATCATTAATATTTACATCTCTTAAAACTCGAAAAATGAAAAGGCATTAAATATGAAAAAAAATAGAACATTAACATATCTGCACTTCTTTAAAAATAATCGAAGTTTTCATGCAATCTATTACATAAATGTGAAAGTATGTTTGTTTGTTTGTTCGTCCGGGTTCTCTAACTTGCGATTTTTCGCAATTTTCAGGGTAGAAAGCTACTCAAATAACCGATTTCAGCACATTCGTGAGCATAGTTAACAAAGTTAGATTTATTTATTTATTACATTCAATAATTCAAGTGAGACTGACGTCATTTTTATGTCACTGTAAAAATGCATTAAAAATCCTGGTTAACAAGTTTTGACAAAAAATTACACCACGAGCGAAATAATAAACTTCCACCCAGATTATCAGATTTTGTAGAAAATAAAAAAACATGCTTTTTCTTTCTTTTTTTTCTTTCACTGATTCATGTTAGATAACGCAACTGAGAATGATGTCATTTTGACCTCATGAAAATGAGTTAGAAATCTATTTACATTAAAAATGTTTTGACGCAAAAAGTACTATTATAAAAATTCAAAGTATTTTGTTTAACGCGCGTGTTACCCTTAGCGATTTTTGAGCTCTGTGATTTTTCAGAAACCATAATAACGAAAGGAAACTTGCAGTTTTTTAAATCGTGGGAAATTCAAATGTCGGCACAGGATGCAAAATACTACTTAACATAATTCATAGTATTCACTATCTGTTTGACGACGGTCGTTGTATGTATGCCCAAAAATCGTGCAAAATGTCACCAAATTTGGACGACTTTTGGCGGTATATTATCTATATTAGATATACTCTTTTTTTGTTAAATTTTAGCAACTTAACAAGCTCTTGTAGAAAAGTTACATGATTAGTAAAATGGATACGGGAAATATTTGAAATGCCGATTAGCTAGGAATAACACCAATATCTCTCAAATTAACTTTAATAAAGTTCTGTTGCAAGCGAGAGTTTTTCAACGTCGTATGTTTCAATATTACTCCGTTTGAAAACTACTGCGCGAAATGACTAAATTCGACTATCCTGGTCAGAACGTGACGTCATAGATTAAAAGTTGTCTCAAATTCGTAAACTCTGCAACACAATTTAACGCAACACAATTTAACACAATTTCATTACATCATCATTAACACAATTCATTCAGTCATCATCATTAACACATTTTAACACAATTTCCCATTCTGCAACACAGTTTAACACAATTTCGCAATTTGAGCGATTCCAAATAGTTCCTCGAGATTACACAGTTTGATGTTTTCACGAGTCTGAACCATGGTGGATTTAAATAATATTTAAATTGGTACAGCTTGGATGTTTTCCTCCACTGCGAGATGAAATATTTTGCTGTTCTAAATACGCCAATCAGACAAGAATTATGCTTAAATATATATGGAAATCTGTTTTAATGGCAATGCATAAATTTCACAGAATCACCAAAAAGTAGAAAAGCATGATTAGTTTAAAATATCTAATCTGTTTCTTTAAATTGATCAGTAAAGACTGAGAAACGAAGATAGGTAATATTAATATAAGTAATAGATAGTATTCTCATTTTTATCTCTGGTAGTAATAGTAGATTTTTTTGGATAATATGGATTAAAGAACAGCATACCACGTTAATAACTATTTCGTGAAATTAAAAGTGTTATATTCATTATTTTTCAACGATCGTCTTATAACTAACTAAACCATAATCCTACATTGCGTAATATATTCCATGGTAGTTCAACAAAAGGACTACTTGAACTTTTTGACATTTTGCTTTCGCATAGATAGTTACGATTAGATTTTAGTAAAATATTCGTTTCCTACCGTGCGAAGAACGGGCACGCAGCTAGTCTATACTATTAAAATCTGTGCGCATCTGTCTGTGTGTCTGTGTGTAGCATCATCTCCTCCTAAACGGCTGGGAGTTGAGTTTCGATCGAGGTATCCACGAATTCGGAAAATTTCGAGAAAGAACCTCGGCTAATTTAAATTTCGAAATTCGAATTATTTTAAGGGATATTGATAAAAAACCCCGTAAAAAACGCTAATTTTTGATCTCCTTAATTCCCTAATTGTAACCCCTGCAGTGAAAATGTGAGAAAAAAGCATCGAGGTTGCCGTGTTTGGCTATTTTATTAAATTATTTAAACTCCTGTAGTAAAAATAAAAGAATAATGATTTTTTTTCTGTTTAGATTATTTACAAAGTTATTTTTTAATTGAAGTATTGCGTGCATTTGAAATCAGAGCAGGAATTCAATGCTTTTTATGTGTAAAAGAATAAGGTATTGGGAGATTTCCGAGACTAATATGTATATTTTTTAGTTTGGCGAAAAAAAATGGCTGATTTGGTGATTTTGAGAAAGTAGTAGATTCTACCGATTTGTACAGTTTTGGGCTTGGCGCAATTTACTGCGAGCAAACCGAAATAGGTTCAGGTTTGTGTGTGTAGGTTTTATAGGTTGTTAGGTTGTAACGCTAATTTTTGCTCTCCGCAACTCCGCGATTGTAACCCCTGTAGTGAAAATGTGAGAAATAAGCATCGAGGTTGCCATGTTTGGCGAATTTATTAAATGATTTACACTCTTGCATTAAAAATAAAGGAATAATACTTTTTTTTCTGTTTCGAATATTTGCTAGGTTATTTTTAAATTAAAATATCGTCTGCGTGGGAAATCAGAGCAGGAATTCAATATTTTTTATACGCAAAAGAAAAAGGATTTGTAAATTTCAGAGACTAAAGTGTATAACCTTATAATTTGGCGGAAAAAAATGGCTTATATGGCGATTTTGAAAAAGTGGATTCTAGTGGTTTGCACAATTTTAGGCTTGGCGCAATTTACTGAGAGCGTAAAGAAATAGTATTTTTAAAAACAAGTGTAGGTTTTTCTAGAATTTAGCCTGAAATTTTAATTTTCTGTTCAGAAGTAATGCAGTTATTAAGGCGATTTTAAATGATTTTCATAAAGTTAAATAAATTGATTTAAGTTAGGGAAACACAGTCAAATTTCAGAAAATTAAACTTTTTCATTTGTATTGCTAATTCTATGTCCCGATTGATATGAGTTGGTGTTACGAGCGTATGAATAGACAATATTTTTTAATCCCGCCAAACAAGGTTTAATAAAATAGGAAGTCTTTATAAATACGAATGCTGTTTGAGATGAATGAGAATATTTTTTAAACCCAGTATGACTAGCTGATAATGCCTTTAAATTATTGCATTTATTGTCAAGTTTAATGTGTGATTCATTTTGGCTATTTGTCACCGACTGCCGACGTTAATTACGCCAAAATGGCAGTTCTAGCAAAGTAAACATAAATAAATCATGTCATATTCTATTTTTAACACTGCTACAGTTTCCGTAGCAACGGAATCCATTGTTGCCACTTAAGTTGTTCAATTTAATAAGTAAGTGAAACCACTCATTTCTACAGCTCTTAAGACCCAAAAAAGTGAAAACGCATTAAATATGAAACAAATAGAATTTTAACATATTTGCGCATTAAAAATAATCGAAGTTTTTTCCGGCAATTCTGCATATTTTTAATTTTATTTCCTTCGCGTGTGACGTCATTTTCACGTCATTGTCTTCTGTTTTGCTCTCAGATTATGCAGAGAAGCATATTACACGCTAACGTATGGGCTGCTTAGGCGGACATAAGGAAGCGCTTTTGTCGGGTGCGTATTTGTCTAACCCCTCTGTGTGTATAAATTGAAACAATGAAACTTTGTAGGCCTTTTTTTTTTAACTAGAAAAAGGCAGATTAACGTCTTTAACGTGGAAGAAGCAATATGGAAAACTATTTAATTGGTAGCCGTAATGCGAAATGATAATCGATTATTCACATGCGCAAAGCACCAAAATTTCGAAAGTATGAAAAGTCAGGAATATGAAATGAAAATCCTAAATAAATCACCAGAGACTATAGGATAAGCATCGTGTACGAGAATGATACTGCAATCATGTACATAACAAAGGCGCTTGCAAGGAATACAAAATATAATATGAAATTAATTGCTCTTTCTTCCCATGGCGTTTGTGAAATCTTTCCGAATAACGGGATGCGATGTGCTTAGAATATTTCATATAAATTACTTATATGTTAAAGTTCTATTTATTTTTTCATATATATTCCAGTTACTCCAGTTACAAGACCAAGAGCTCTAGAAACGACTTCAGATTTTGTTTAATATTGAATTTGACACTATGCTATTAATCTATGTTAAAAATAAAATATGAAATTAGTTATTTATTTAGTGTGAATTGGCAGTGAGATCAACGTTAGTTTTATGTAACAAGTGTGCTACTATATTAAGAGTTCCGTAAGGGTAATAAGCTTTTCCGCTTAAGTTACGTCACAAATGTTTTCATTTACGAAAGCGACAAGATATTCACGGAAACAGGATGCATTTTTGGTTTCTGAACGTACAATGTGCATCGATTGTTTCGTGTAGGTTTTTTAAATTTGGGTAAAATTTAATAAACTCATCTGCAACATAACTGTTCTAATGCATTGTCCACGCTTTACGAAATGGAAGATAAGATAAAATAGTATTCAACATCATGTAATGTTATTCATATGGTATGTATGAATGCTATAAATTAAACCTAAAAAGGAGAATTATATGATGTGGAAATAAGGCATTTTTCTAAAGAGAAAAGTTTCGTCTGCATACCGTAAAGTTCTTACTTTTCTGATCGCCAGTGACAATGACGTAGTTTTTGTGTCATCATGTTGCAATCGTCTCAAATTTCCACTCATGGAGTCAGCTTTTCGTCAGAATTCCAGCAATTTTTCACTATTAGAGATTCCTATCACTGGGTTTAATTCGAATTATATGTGTAAGGAAAATATTCGTCTCCTACCGTGCGGAGAACGGGTAAGAAGCTAGTCTATACTATTAAAATCTGTGCGCGTCTGTCTGTCTGTAACATTATCTCCTCCGAAACTACTGGGAGCTGAGTTTCGATCGAGGTGTCCACAGATTCGAAAAATTCCGAGAAAGAACCTCCGCTAATTTAAATTTCGAAATTCGAATTATTTTAGGAGATATTGATAAAAAACCCGTCAAAAACGCTAATTTTTGATCTCCGTAATTCCGCAATTGTAACCCCTGTGGTCAAAAAAAGTGAGAAATAGGCATCGAGGTTGCCACGTTTGGCTATTTTATTAAATTATTTAGAGTCCTGCAGCAAAAAATAAAACGATTAATGATTTTTTTCTGTTTAGATTATCTACAAAGTTATTTTTTAATTAAAGTATTGCGTGCGTGTGAAATCAGAGCAAGGATTCAATGTTTTTTATGTGTAAAAGAATAAGGGATTGGGAGATTTCCGAGAGTAATATGTATATTTTTTAGTTTGGCGCAAAAAAAAAAAGGCTGATTTGGCTATTTTGAGAAAGTAGTAGGTTCTACCGATTTGCACAGTTTTGGGCTTGGCGCAAATTACTGAGAGCGTAACGAAATAGTATTTTTAATAACAATAAGTTTTATTAGAATTCGGCGCTACGATTTTTCATACAGAAATATGCAGCTATTAAGGCGATTTTAAACGATCTACAGAATTTCCACCAAATTAAGTAAACTGATTTAAGTTAGAGGAATTCCGCCAAATTTCAGAAAATTGAAATGTTATTCCTACGTTAGTACATTTCTTAGGAAAGTTGGCGAAAAATATTCAAATGTGGTGCAACTCTGAACGTATTATTAATTCCATTCCACAATTAAGATGAGCCGATTTCACTAGCGTATGCATACATAATTTTTTTAAATTTCGCCAAACAATGTATTGCGAATTAGCTTTAGTGTCAAGTTTAATTTGTGATTTGAGCTATTTAACATCGACTGGTGGCGTTAATTACGCCAATATGGCAGTTCTAGCAAAGGAAACATAGATAACTCATTTCGTGTTCTATTTTTAACATTGCTATAGTCCGTAGCAACGGAATCCATTGTTGCCACTTAAGTTGTTAAATTTAACAATTAAGTGAAACCACTCATTTCTACAGCTTTTAAGACTCGAAAAAGTGAAAACGTATCAAACGTGAAACAAATAGAACTAACTGTAACAGACTTGCACTTTAAAAATAATCGAAGTTTTCATGCAATTCTACATATCTTTATTTTTATTTCCTTCGAGTGTGGATGTCATTTTTTACGTCATTTTTACTGTTTTGCTCTCAGATTATCCGGGGCAGCACATAACCTCTAATGTATTTGCTCCTCCAGACATTAGCAAGAGCGTATGCCCGGCACGTATTTGTGTAACCCCACTGCGTTAATCAGAATTTTCTGGTGTCAGATTTTTAGACCATTTTTTTTACCGCAAAGATTTCGATCCTGAAGTATATTGATCACTGATACATGAAAAAAAAAAAGATCAATTATATGCAAGCAGGAATAGCCAGAAATTTTTCATGGGAATGTTACGACTACTGCAATTCACATATATGTACATGTGTGTGTGGTAAAGGAGTAAAGAATATACATTTTGTATGGCAAAAAACACCACATGGGGGGTTGTGACACTCTATCCCCTCCTTGGCTACGCCACTGTATGCAAGCATAAGTTGTCACGTCATGAAAAACCGTCGTAGATGGCAAACACCGAAGTTGTTTGGAGGGTTATGCAGAATTAAAAATTTTACTTTCAGTAAAGTTTTCTTTCGATACAGTTCGGATATTTGGTTTTAATACATTTCGGCCACCAAAGTGACATGAAATATTACTAAATACGGCAACTCAGAATTTTCTTAACTATTGAATTTGACACTATGCCACTACAATAGATTCCCTATAACACGGTAGATACGTTCCGTGTTATAGGAATCCATGCTGTACAGGTCCTGCGCTATACTCCACCTGGAGTGCGGACTGAGCGGTATAATCGCGGCAAAATTTATTTGCGCTCCGTAAAAATACAATGATGTTTGGTGTTGCCATTCAAAAGGTATGTTAATTACAGGAGCTAAAGCGTCATAATATCAGAACATATGTCTCATTTTACCGTGCTGTACAAGTCTCTTTTAACATGTTACACGAAAACGATCGTAATGTTTTCGCCCTGTTCTAAGAATTCGTGTTGTCAACTGTAAAGGGGTCAACTGTAATCTGTAAAAAATGAAATATGAAATTAGTAATTTATTTAGTGCGAAATGACAGTGAGGTCAACGTCAGTTTTATCTAACAAGTGTGATACTGCATTAAGAGTTCAATAAGGGTGATAAACTTTTTCTCAGAAGTTACATCACGAACGTTTTCATTTACAACAGCGACATGATTTTCACCGGAGCAGGGTGCAATTTTGGCTTTTAAACGTAAATGATGCATACATTGTTTCATGTAGGTTCTTTAATTTAGGTAAAATTTAATAAAGTCGTGCGTAACATAACTGCGCTAATGCATTGTCCACGCTTTGCGAAATGCAAGATAAAATTGTTGTCAACATCATGTAATGTTATTTATGTGGTATATACTATATATTAATGCTGTAAATTAAACCTCACAAAGAGAATTATATATTGTAGAAATCAAGCATTTTTCGAAAGAGAAACTTTTTGTCTTCATACCGTAAACTTCTTTCTTTTTTGATCGCCAATCACATTGACGTAGTTTTTGTGTCATGTTGCAATCGTCTAAAATTTGACTCATGACGTCAACTTTTAGTCACGATTCAAGTATTTTTTCACGTTTTGAGATTCCGCATTACTGGGTTTAATTCGAATTATATATGTGTAAGGAAAATATGCGTTCCCCACCGTGCGGAGAACGGGTACACAGCTAGTAAATGTATATGTTTGTGTTCGCTTTCATAGTGTGCGGTGTCATAAATTTCGACATTTAGTGGAACTTCACATTTTAAAATTTAATACTTTTTTGCAAAAATGTGAATAATTAATATTTCTGTATTCCATTAAATTTATTTACAATTTTTGAATTCAGCTTGGGCCGCAAGGTAATTTTTCACCACCCCTAAGACTGAGTACCACTGCTTTATATTAAAGTTCTAGCAAGCCGTGAAATTAATTTCACATTAGAGAGGAAATTGCAATATAGATGTACTTTCATAAGCGCGACCGAAGGACGGAGCTATGGGGGGCTAAAGCCCCCTAAAGCTGGAGTGTTAGATGTGAAAAACTTTAAAAATGAAGAAACGTCACTTATGAATTAAAATAGTTTATTTTAAAAAATTGTGCTCAAATTAATTTAAAAAATTTTTTACAATAAAGGGAGTGGTGAGAACGTTGGTTTTTAAATAAACGCTTACAGTTAGTGTATGGAATAAAGTTAATGTTAAACTCAGATAAGTCACTAAGAAGATGGGTTAGTTATTTATGACTCTATAATGAGTTACGTTGATCGTGGACTTATGCAGAGCCCTATTATCGCATGGGCAAATCGGGACTTTGCCCAGGGCCCCCAATTTCAAGTATTGTTCTGAAATATATTTTTCATATCAAAATTTTATGAAAAATAAAACAAATTTCACGGATGGGGGCCCCCAAATTCATCAATGCCCGGGACCCCAGTTGGTCATTATCAGGCTCTGGATTTATGTTCTATGAGCAACTGGTAAGAGTTTTTTGACGTTACAAGGGATAACTCTCTTATAGCGTTAAAAAATTCTGTATTATAGTTATAATCGTGGTTACTATAGCCGAGTTCACCAGTACTTCTAACCGCAGACAATCCTAAACTAAAATTATGGGTGCGCCACTGGCTACTTTCATGTTAAAAATACACAGTAAAAGAGATCACGGACACTCTCTCCAGCACGGGGTTCATTGTCCATATTTTGAGAAAGCCCAAAATGACACCCCCCCCCATTGTCTAAAGGCAGATACGGAGACACTTCGCTCTCGTGACCTGTGGGTCAAGTAGACATTGTACATCGGTCAACTTTCTGCAGTTGGCAAACATGCAGCTTCTTACATTTTTTTTTAAATACTCATAAATTTAGAGAGCACAAAATTAATATAATTGTTTGAATTGAAATAAAATTTTCAAAATTCATGAGTAACTTTTCTTTTTATGATATACTTATTTGAGGCACGAATGCAAAAAGGTGTTCGGCGGAAACTAGCATTTTGCATAGACTAGGGGGGAAGGGGGTTCAAATCCCCTAACCCCTCTTATATACGTCCATGCGTATGATCAATAAATAAACGAAAAGATAAAACTTTGAAAAATTTCCTTATAGGGAGACAACTACTTCCTTACATACAGAATATTTTTAGAGTTATGAAATGTATTCTCCATATAACAAAGTCTTATTTTGCATTTCAATTAAAAGTTTTGTTTTAGGGAAACTACTATATATTAGAGATGTGGCAGATCGTTAAAAGTTAGATTAGTGGACACAAATAACTTGTTTTTATATCCCCGGATGTGGATCTGAAAACGGATCTTCTGTTTCTTACGGATACGGATAATTTTCTTTCTTCTGGCAGATCCAGATAGTGTCCTTTTGCTCAGACAGATATGGACATACATTCGAATATATTTTTTCTTCAAATATCCGCAGATACGGATATCCGGCATGCCTCTACTATACATTTATTGAATGAATTATGCATTTAGGGCATTTTTCAGTATTTTCCTGGATAAACTTCATGTGCGGGGAAAAAAAAAAGAGTGGCTGCATTTTTACTGTTTGCATGGAATAATCTTCTTAACTCCACGTCAGTCTTCATTGTGTGATTTCACAACCGGTTGTTGACCATTTCTTCTGCAAAGGTTTGTTTTGCATTGCGACTTGTTCAAACTACTGCAAACAGTTTTGGAGCATTTTTGGGAGCAGGAAAATTGCTATTTCCGAGTAGGTGTACAGATATAGGGAGCCAGAGGCGTAGCTAGGGTGGGGCAAGTGCCCCAGGCTCTGAACAAGAAGGGGGCGCCAAAAAGGAAACTTTAAAATAAATCTGCGAATGTGATGGTTTTTTGAAGTTCACTTTTAGTTTTTTTACATATTGTTGCGGAATTACTCTGCTACTCCTGGGGTTCGTCGTTCTAAAGTCCAGTTGGTGTAAAAAGTTCAAGTAAAAAGTCACTTGTCAGGATGGAACACAAACTTTATTGCTTCTAGAATTTCGTAGAACAATCAGCTGTACACAATTCACAAGCACAATCTAGCAGTAATGTGCTTTTAACAGTTCGCTTAGATCAGGAAGCTCTCACAAATGCTGTATTTCTCACACAAAATAGAACACTTTCACCAAAAATTCAGTGAAAATATACGAGAAATAACACTAACAGTCTCTCAAGACTCAGCGATGAAAAATGTACACACAGCACTTAAATTTAAAGCTTCACAAACAGCGCGAAACACAGCTTCTATCACAAAGCAAGCGTATTCACTCTCTCAAAACTTGATCAACACTAAACTCTCGGAGCAGCGCGCTGGTGGAATTTATAGTGGAGGCAGAAACTGCGTGCAGCTTCCAAAGTCTATTTCTCGAAGATTCTACATAAGGCGTGAATTTTGATTACGTCATAGAAAGAAGAGAAATGTTAGGTTATTATGCGTTTTTAATGCAGGAAAAACAACTTCCAGGCCCCATTGGGAAAATCGCGCCAAATGACCAAAAAGTCGCCAAGCTTGGCGACTTTTGGCAAAAGATCGCCAAAAATAAGTCCCCAAATGTGAAGAGATCGAAGCCCTAGACTAATATTTCTCGAGATTTCTAGAAGCCCCATAGGGGATGGCCCCATATGGGAAAGCGAAACCTCCGTATCTCCGGTTCTAATTGGCAGATTTTGATGCAACAAAAAGCAAAATTTATCTATTTGAAGCGTAGAATACGAATTTTAAACCATTTTAAGCCCTAGAGCAGCGGGTTGCCCCGAAAATTCGTAACACTATTAAATTTAAAGTACTTGGTCCCCGAAACTGCTGCACCCACACTCGAAACTTATCGGATCACAAAACCAAAAAATTGGAGAACCACGTTTCTCCTTTCGGGAAACGAGCAAAAGCAAAACAAAACGCCAAATAAATGAAGCCGTTACACAGAATGAGGTAAACAGCGAGACGAAACCAAGCAGCCAAGTATGTGAAGCTAACATGGGCGCCGGCAGAAAATTTTCCAGGAAGAGGCCAGGGTTGGGGCGGCCTTACGGTAAATGTAAACCCTCTGCAAATGTAAAAAATGCGTGCCCTTTTATGATTCAGATCAAGTTTTCTCAGTTCTGAATGGTGCCCCTTGAAAGATGGGACCCCGATGCAATGCTTACTATGCCGGCCGCCCTTGGGGGAGGCAAAGATTACTTCAACATATGATTCACATGTTGAAAAGAGTAAGATGACGGAGAAAAAAACAACATACAAAAATCGAAGGAAGATGCCTCCCTTGACCTATGCTTTCGGTACCCATGGAAACTAATGTAAAACCAGAAGAAAATATTGAAAACTACTTTCATAAAGATTTATAAAAGTATGATTATTGTGTTTATGATCTTTTTATAGAGATCCCCTTTTCATAACTTTGTATTCGTGATTGCTCATCTGAAAATTGGGGGCAGGGTTTAGAGAGGATGCCGAATACATGCTTTGCCCCCGGGTGGCAAATATCGTAGCTACGCCCCTGTAGGGAGCAGCTCCTTTACAATAATATAGTTACTTAACAGCAACTCTTAATTATTAATGACAATTATTACTACTTAATAGAAATTAGTAATCAAATTTAATTATTTTGATAAAAATACATAGTTAATTTGAACAAGAAGTAATTACTCATGTACTTAAAAATAATCTTATTAAAATACTATACTTACTAATTGTATAGTCTAAATAATAAAAGCCTCTGTATGTAGCGATTCCGGGATCGACTCATCGCCCCGGTGCACTGTTGAAAATTTGATAAAAACAACATTTTTATCTCTAACTAAAAGCAAAAACTTTTTATACAGTTCGAAAGATCTCTAAAAAATTAACCTTTTTTAAACTTGCAGCTTCTTTCAAATCTAAATATCTAGCGAGATATCACGCCTTGAAAAAGTAAACCAATCAATAGACACAGAAATGACTTGATTCATACCTCGATTCTTTGAAAAAAAAATCTCTGAACATAATCTCTCGCATAGATCGATTAGATGATGCCATACTCCTTTCGCATGCCAAGCAATGCAAGAACAGTTTTATTTAATAATAAAGTTCTATTTAACTGAAAAATTTTGATAGATTTTGGGCAAATTTATTCAGAATGTATAAAATTTTGTTTGCACAACACTTAAACATCTATTTGTAGGAATGTTTTTTAGAAATTGGCAACACTTTGAGATGAGAATGTATATTGTTGTTTTTGGAAGTTACATTTTTTTATTTTTCATTGCTCTCACCGGAGTGTTTTAGATTGTTTTGGCGACATTTATTTTGTTTTTGTTGAAAGCGTTTATTTTGAATTCGTTTAACCAGATGGATTTTGATTTCAACATTATTGGATCGTAACTTTTATTTCGATTGTTTTGGGACATTGTCATAAGTATTTGTTTAACCGGATGGATTTTGATTTCAATGTTGGTGGATTGTAACTTATTTAGAATGTTTTGGGATATTTCTTTTGTTTTTGTTGTAAATCCATAATCATTTGCTTAATTTTGAATTCATTGTTGCGGGAAGTTTTTTCTCAACTTCTCAGAAAGTTGCCACTGGCTCTCTTCAGTTGAAAAACCGCAGTGTTTTTAAATGTTAAAGGTGTTTTTGTGTAAACTTAGTTTAATGGATTTTGATTTCAACATTCTTTGATCATAGCTCTTAAGGTTAATTTGGTGTTGGTTATTTTGTTTTTGTCGTAAATCTATAATAAATAGCCGGCAAGTATCACTGGCCAGTGAAAATTTGCCGACCAGTAAGGTAGACTTCGTGCCTCTGTTAACTGTGTCAGTCAGTCTAACGACTACACGTCTATGCAGTAGTGTAGCCAGGGTTTCGGGGGAGGGGGCATCAAATTGTAAGCTAAGTAAAGGGTCCCATTTCGGGGTGGGTGTGTTGTGTTCTGCAGCCCCCTCTGGCTACGCCCCTGCGTCTATGATTTTATTTTTTAAAAATTGGTGCAGTGTTTCAACAACTCAACTCTGAACTTTAGAATTTCTAGAGTTCAGAGTTGAGTTGTTGAAACACGACTTCAGTTTTGAAAAAATAAAATAATAGATGCGTAGTTGTTAGACTGACACAGTTAACATCCCCTCCTTCTCTTCTGTGTTCGCGTTGCGGCAGGAAGACTGCCTATTATATAGACGACTGGACTTTGTTTTTAGTAGCTGCATAGGTATTGGTGATAAATGACTGTTAGAACACAGACATGTAGAAGGGAATATGTATCAGCTGCGGTCGCTGCACACGGCCCGTGTGAGCAGCACATTGAATTAAAAAAAATATACGATTACGGAGCTTTCATTCAACAGGTCGCCAAAGGCGAGCGGCCTGTAGGTTGCACATTTTTTTTTCGAAGCAGCTCGTTGCCGGACCAGGTGGTCTCTGAAGGCGGGTAGCCCTTTTTGGTCACGAAGAGGCCATGCTGGCGAACCATGGCCAACCATGCTTGGCGAACCAGCTGGTTGGCCAAATCTGGCCGCTCACCGAAACGTATGAAAGTGGCCTGTACGTTGCATAGGCTGGACATAAAGAGGTCGGGCCGGCTGGTTACCGAAGGTGGACGGCCCGTAGGCTTCAAATTTTGGTCGCGAAGAAGCCCGTCTGCTGTAGGTTTCACATTTTGGCTGTGAAGCGGCCATAACTGGTCACCGAAGGCGGCTAGTTTTCAATAATAGGTACTGACTGACATATGTGGTTAAGGGAGCACTAGTGCATTACACTTGTCTGTATAGTGAAAGTATTTAATAGTACAGTTAAGTTATTTAATAGTACATAGTATTTTTAAGTACAGTTTTTAATAGTAGATACCGGCTGGCATATTTGGATAAGGCACCACATACACATAGCACTTACTTCCAATATGTAAAATAGTAGGTACACAAATAGGGGAAAAAAAAAAAAAAAGTGAATCATTTGCGTGACAAAATTAGCAAGTTCAAGAGATTATGACGTCATATGGATGTCACAAATATTAGGATTTTTCAGATGTACGAGTTTCATTTTTTTCACAAATGAAATGATTTCCTCAGGATTACGAAAGTATATTATAGGAGTGGAGACTCTCCATAACTGCTTGCTTAAATATTTGATACCCAAACTAAGTTTCAAAAATCTGAAACCCCTTCAGATTTTAAATACGCACCAAAGTATTAAAAGCGTATCATAATTTATGCGTTGTCCCTATTTTCTTCCTTATTCCATAAGGTTGGAAAGTATCATTGTTCATGAGTGAGCAGTATTTTTCTTCCTTATTTTATAAAAACCATCTTTGGAATCGAAATCTTAAAATCGCCTACTAAAACTATTTTACAATCTTCGCCAAGTATATTACAATTATACTTCACCGTTTTAAATATTGTTTCGAATGTGCATCATAATCCATGAGTGTGCCGTGTTTGTCTCTCTTGGGTTGATTTTTACTTTAACGCCCCAACTCTCGCCAAGGTGGGGATCATTAAACATATAGAGTAACCATGACGATTTTTTGTATTTATGTGGAAATCGTAATTTAGAATTAAAATGGCGATTTGGAACAACCTGTAAGTACAGCATTCCGTTACATTTTTATTTATTTTGGGTTGCCAATTAATGTAGTTTTAATAATTAAGTGTCTTCAAATTCCTTAATTAGTGCGTTTATCACTAATTTGTTCACTTTAGTTTTCATGTAGTTGTTTAGGGAACGTTGAAACTTGTGCATAACTCCTAGAGACCCATGACTTCCAAGATCGTCAAAGTGCGGGGAATTTTTAGGTTGGCGAAAGTAGGGGCGTTAAAATAGGAATCAACTCTTTCTTGAACCATAAAGCACATCTTTGGAATCCAAATCTATCTTAACCCACGCCTACTGATACTGTTTTAAAATCTTCATCAGGCATATTCCAAATACATCTCGTAGATATTTTAAAAACTGTTTGGAATGAGCAGCCTAATCCATGAGTGTATTGTGTTTTCCTTCTTTGTTCCATAAAACACTTCTTCGGAATAGAAATCTATATTAAAATCGCCTACCAAAACTGTTTTAACAACTTTCGCCAGGCATAGTCAAACTACACTTCACCATTATAAATACCATTTGGAAAGTGTATCATAATCTATGATGTGTACCGTATTTGTTTTCACTGTTCTATAAAACACTTCTTCGGAATTAAAATCTATATTTAAATTGTGTACTAAAACTATTTTACAATATTCGCCAGGCGTTTTCTAAGTATACTCAAAATATATTTATAATAAATTGTTGCATTTTGGCACCCAGTTTAGCGATCATTTATCAAAAATTGCAAACCTTGTGCGACATTCAACATTTTATTAACGCCCCCCCCCCCCCCAACTCCACATTATCTGGCAAACACATTTCAAAAGTGACTCGACGCGCTAATTGTACCAAAATCGTGTCTACACAAAATGCAAGGTTGAAATTAATAGCACTCTGGTGCTAAAAAACCTCACTACATACTTTACTGTACAATGATACTAAAGAAGGAGGGGGGGGGGAGACAAATTTAAGAGATTTAACAGATTAAAGAATTAGGACTTAAAGACTATAATCAAAGTGAATATTGCATGTGGGGAATGGTCTTATCCTTCACTCACTGAAATTTTCTCACAAGACTCTGTATTGATGGGTCCAGCTTCAAATATACTGTGATTATACAATATTAAGTGAATAATCTAAGATAACATTCAGGGCCTTTTTCAGTATTTTTCTGGAAAACTATGTGAGGGGAAAAAAAAAAAAAAAAGAATGGTTGTATTTTTACTGTTTGTTTGGATGGAATAATTTTCCTCACTCCACGGCAGATGCGATTGTACAATTTTACAATTGGTTGCTGACCATTCCCTCTGCAAAGGTTTGTTTTATACTGTGACTTGTATCAGTGTGTTACAGCCAAAGGACTCCTCAGAACTTCTGTAGGCGTTGCTTTATAAGAGAGGTAAAAGGAGAAGTATCGCTTAGTGAAATGCACTTGCTAGCTACTGAGAATTGTGAAGCTGACAAATTTTGAAGTAGGCAATCAGCAATGTATGTTTTTAAAAACAGACTATAGAGCAGCTTCAGCAAAATAAAGGTAAGTCTGTTTTGGCACAAATAGGAGCAAGTACTATGCAATGGAGTATGCTGGAGGAGAACTGGGAGCCCTGATTTTTCAAGTTTAAACACAATCTTATATTCCAATTATATCCACAAAAGATTAGTAAAGTGTGAGGCATCACTTATAAGACAGTATTAAAAGAAAATAAGAGCTCTAATGAAGAATTTAAAATGAAGTACACATTGTTTTAAAATAGACAGCATTCATTCCATATAAAATTTACAGCTACTGTAATTTTATGTTTATAAATTTAATACATGACTTGAATGACTACAATGATTGCTTACAAGAATTTCTTAATACAATAAAAAATTATGTACAAAAAATAATCCTTGATTATTCTAATATATTCACAGAGATCATTCTAATATATTCACTAATATTCACAGAGAAAAAAATAAAGCTTGAATATTGTTTTTTTTTATGGTTACATTTTGCACAAAATTTCAAACTTTACAATCATATTTTGGAGAAAAATAAACTACTAACAGACCCCCCCCCCCACCACATAACTACACACACACACACACACACATAAATACAAGTTCATTCAGGGAAGATATAGCTAATGCAATGTAAAACAAATATTTTCATATTTGTCGATTGAAGGCCAAATATTCACTACCCAATTTCCATTACTCTAAAACATACAGCCGAAGCTGTTTTAGCAAAGTCCATTACAACAAAAATCTTACAAATATTACTTCTGATATTACGTACAACGCAATCCATTATAATGAAGCTGGAAAAGAAGGCAAAATGCTATCCTGAACGTGCATACCAGCATTGGATGTTGAGGGTATAAATAACTCATACCTACGATACTTGCAATCGGTGTGGGAGCACATTATGGAAGTAACATTCATGCTTATGGATGCAATTCTGAATGATATTATTCATAGGCTTCAAGAAAAAAATGAACCATTCCTTCAGGAGAGCTGCCCCGAACAGGAATGTTTGGATGAGAACTTCCAAAGCTTTAGCAAGTGGTGAGACTTTATAATGTTATTTACTAGCCAAAATTATGTTAATGACAGCCTATTTGAAAATGTATTTAATTTAGAAAAGTACAAAGAAAAATAATGCATTACTTCTCCACTTTAAGTAAGTGAAATATAATTTCAATGATGTTTATTTGGTTTGAATTGTTGGGACTATAATTAATTTTGTTTTAGTTACTGTAAAAATTTGCATTGTCGACATAATGAATTTTTGTTATAGTGAAATGATTTCGTTGGGCCCTTGGACTTTGTTTAAACAGGATTAGACTGTAGAAACAAAACAGGTTAACCTCTTATAAATAAATTTTATTCTCAAAATTTTTCTGATTTCTTACTGGTATTTTTCTGGTATGTCATTTTTACAAGACATTAATGTGAATCAAAAACTCTTATCTGCATGAACTTTTTAAAATTTTATTTACTCTACAGCAGCAGTTCCCAACCTTTTAATGTTACACTCTCCAAGGCTAACATACAGTGGTGCCCCCCCTCACAATTTTAGGCACATACATTGTTTTTTATTCTTCAACAATAAACATTCAGCAAAATTTTCTACAAAATAATAATATCAGTAAAGCTTGAATGAACATTTTAAGCAAAAATACATATTTCTCAATAAAAATAAGAATAAATAAGATGATTTTTAAAAACAAGCATCACTACCTGCTCTTTGCTTTTTATAGTGACCTTAGGTGGCGTGCCCCACCAGTTGGGAAATGCTGCTCTACACATCAACTACAGGCCGAATTTTTTATGCCAGTTTCACATGTAAAAATAGCTTTTAATAATAAATAATTTATGTCATGAATAATAAAAATTTCAGATATTTCTTTCAAACTGTGTTTTTCCAAAAATTAATTTGTTATTCACAACACTGACATATGAAATTTAGCTTACTCTCATAACTATCACGAGTTATCTTGTGACCGGCAACAAATATTTTAATTTAGTCAAACATTTTTTTTAATCAAAAATAAGTGCAAAGTAATTTTTTTTTAAAACCAATGATATATACTTCATACACAAAAAGAAAATCTTGCAGCACTTTTAATTTGTACACATAAAGCATTTTCAATAAACCTCACACGAATCCAAGAAAAATTAATGGGAGGGGGTGGTGATAAAGCACACTTTTTTTTTTCTCCGTTTCTTACAAATACATTTGAGTTTACAAAAAAGTCAATTTTTATAGTATAAATTCGGTTTGCCTACAGGAGGTGACATGCCTCCCCCCCTCTGGATTCTTTAATAAGTGCACCAGGACACAATATAGGCTATTTGGGCTTCTTTGGTTGGATACACTAACAATAACATTGAAACAAAATAATAAAAATATCTACACATAATAGGTTAATAAATTTTATTAGTAGTAACAGAAAGGTAAGCAAACTGTTAATAAAAATAATCAGCCCCCGCAAGAATTTTCAAGAAATTGTTTATTCAATAGTGGATTGATGATGGAAAAACAAATTCTGCTAATATCTTTGAACATTCTTGTTTACCACCTGCAATTATCATGCAAGTACTAATTGACAACAGATATATTTTTCTGTCCTGGGGGAAAGATTATTAAATTACTTTTCATAAGTGAGCAAGTTGGAAATGCATACAAATAAAAAATTAACAATTGTATGTATACACATGCTTAATTTTTATCAGGGTGTCTACATTTAAGATATTTCATTTCTTGACTTTTCAGTGACCTTTAGAAAACATTCTTCGACCTGTACAAAACTGAACTAAATAATGAAATATTTCCTTATATTTTTACACTATAAAGCCTTTAATGAAAACAAAACAAAAAGACAAAAAAAAAAATATATATATATCAACAAAGAAAACAATTGAAACAAAACACATAAAAATGAATACTCTGGTGTTTCAAAACTGTAAGTGAAAAACATAAAGGTTGCTGCAGGTGACTAAGATGGTTCAGAGTGACAGACAGCAACACAGAGTTGGACATGCCATATTCATGTACCTGTTAATACTTTGGAAGAACTGCTCATCTAATTTCTTCTCTTTTTTTTTTAAAAAATTTCATCAATAAAATTAAAAAGAATCGTAAACTCTTGATTTCAGTCAAGTGCTTTCAGTAAGAGATGCATAAGATTTTGACAAGTAGTCTGAAAGTTCACTATTACTTCAACAATTCTTTCTTTATTAAGAGTACACGAAGACAACATTTCCAACATTGCATTCATATGTGACCCTGAACAGGCTTGCTTGTGTATCACCCTTTACATTTCTGACCTACACTTTTAAAATACTCTGTGTATAAAAATATGTGTTTTCTAGAAAAGACAGAAAACAAAATTGCTGTACGTAAGTTCTGGCAAGCTCCTTTACCCAAAATCTATTTTTTGCCTTTTCTCCTGTATTTCTTTAAAGTGACCCTGTAGACATTACATTCATTTGCCAACAATCAGCAACTACTTCCAGTAAAAAATGAAAACTGCATATCTGAAGAGTGTTGAATACCTATAATAAGCATTTCATATAATTACATGAAAAATGCAGTGCTTAAAGAACATACATCTGCTTGCCTCAGGTACAAAACAGTAGAGCAAAATTTTTTGACAGACTGATCTAGTTCTCATTAATTTTTATACATTGATGGAAAAAATAAGTCAATGTGCCTGACAACTAAAAACATTTTTTTCAGAACTAATAAAAGAAAGTTTATTGTATCAAATTAAATGCTAAATATGAGCACATAAGTAGCTAATAGAGCCTTTTGAAAGCCAAGCATGCTTAAATTTTGATTAAAAATAAAAACACAAATTTTTCCTGGTACAGATTTATTAAATGGAAATTCTGCTATGACACTATAAATAAATTTTCTCATTTGTTAAATCTGAATCCCAATGAAATCCAATCATTTAGTTTTTAAACGCATACATTCTGATGACTTGCTGTACTAATGAGTGGCTTTGTACACAATTTGTTAAGGAAATGGCATTTATAAAATTAATTTAACATTCAACGATACTAATACTGACGGGAGCTATAGCAGAGTAACTAAAAGAAAAATAAAGACAAAGAAAATGGAACACTTTAATGATATTAAATTTGGCATAGCATTATAAGATTTAGCACAGCTCTAGTCCAAAATGGGTTGGTCAAAATGACTTTCCAATGTCTAAAATGCACTTTACGATAATGGATTTTGTTGCATTGATTGACTTGCCAAATAATTTAATGAATACTATAAAATGTGCAAGCTTTCTCAAAGTAGTTTTCAATAAGTGGATTTTTTTTAAAAGGACATATTACCGTCATAACTTACAAGCAAAATCCAGAGCTTTCTTCTTCCCACTCCACTCCCTGCATTTAAAATTTTACATTACAGCTAACCAGTAGACTAATTATAAAGGTATGACTATATAAAAAAAAAGGTATTTTTTTTTTATAAATATTTTGCCATCAACATTTTTTTAATTACAAAACAAATCCTTAAAAGATTCTTAAAACAAATACTTTTTTGGATTTTACTTACAAGTTATATCAATATACAATCATTTTCATAGGGTCAGCTAACCAATTCCCTAGAATGTCACACTCCTCGTTCAATTGTTTATACATACACAAATAAAATAAGAAATATTATATACAGCATCTTTTCTTTTTTAATTAAGGAAGGTATCAAGTTGGATTTTCTAATTTTTTCATATAACAAAAGTACAGAATTCTTTTATAATGGAAACCTTATCTAAAAGTACTACTTTATGAATGTATTGTCTATGATTGATAATAAATGATATGACATTATAAATTACTTGCCACAAATGATAATGCAAAATGAATTATGATTATACCACCAGTTCTTTCAACAGAACATTTAGAGATCATGGCAAAATGAATGTGACAGAAAGAAGCAAGATACTGCAATTTATGCATATGAATAGAATATATATATATAACAACAGAATTACAAGTGCTCTACATTAATACAAAGCAAAAGCATTTTCCACCTTTACAAATTTTAATACAATTAGTTAGTCATTTCGTAAAAATCAAATCAGAAAATATTATATTTCCAATAGTTTTCTCACGCCCACTAAAAATACCTTTTACAGCCACTGGTCTAAGATTTGGTGTGAAAAGATGTTCTCTTTGTTCTATTGGTTAACTGTACAGAAAGGCTATAAATTTTCAACATATTTGTTAAGCTGCTCCTCACGAGTCAGATGAGTTAGCTCCATGCTATCCCTTGCGAGTCCAAGCTCTTGACTCATTGGGCTTTGTAACTGACTGGCTATATTAGGATGCGAAGACGCTGGATTAGTCAGATGAGTTAGCATCATGTCAATATTATCAGACCCAGTGAGACCAGTAGTCCAAACTGAAAGACTTTGATGTGGTGATTGAGTCTGTGTAGGATAATGAGGAGAAGGAACTGGCTGCTGTCTGGGAGAAGGAATGGATTGATTCTGTAATGCATTATTTTGCGTCCTTGGAGAAGCAATAGGCTGAGGTGAACGTATTGCTTGTGGTAATTGTGTAGCAGTTGGTGGAGGTGACCTCAGCTGCTGCATGAGTTGTTGCTGGGGGGATGGAACGGGGCTTTGTGGATGACCCACAATTCGTTGTTGAGGACTAGCAGGAGGATGAGTCGGTGAAGTCATTTGTCTCATTTGTGGCTGCATTAATATTTGCTGAGGTTGTTGTTGAAACTGAAATTGAGAATTGTCCCCTTGGAATCTCTGCTGATGTCCAAAATTTACAGGAATTTGCATATTTGGACGTTGTGGATGAGAAAATTGATTAGACTGCTGTTGTCTCTGCATAGCAAGCAACTGCTGTTGTTTATACCATACTTGCTGTTGTTGCTGAGGAGTGGTATTATTTTTTATATACACATTCATTAGGTTAGAATCTACACTGACAAGAGCCTGCTGCTGTGATGAAGAGGACTTATTTTGAAGAAACTGTGGCAAAGACTGGTTTGGCCTTTGTATACCTCCTAAAGAAGACCCAGCGTTAGCCATTACCTGGGGTGGCCCCATTCCTGAATTGTCTATAGAATTAGGCATATTATTAAGTCCTCCCATGAGCTGTGCTGGTTGTCTATAGCTCATCTGAGTAGTAGGCTGAGATTGTTGTTGCAGATGACGCAGATTCTGACCATAGCTTGAATCTTCCCAATTAGCTACATTTCCTACATTTATCATACGATTTGGCACTCCAGACATCATATGTGTCATTGGCTTTTGCATTGGCAGGGATGAGATCATTAATCCTGAATTTGCAGCTGAAGGATTAATAACAGGATTGGCTTTCCTATAATTTACAGAAGTAGATACCATGTGAGGTGCAGTTTGTCTTGCTGCTGCAGCCTGTACTTGCTGAACAGCTTGTAATGCACCCACAGGTGGTCCTGCTGATGGTTTCATGCCAATACTTGGTTGAGGAGGATACATTAATGAATGTGATTGAGTACCAGGAGATGCCAGGGTGGAAGAATTCGAATTTTCAGTACTAGTCTGAAGTACAACACCAGATGTCCCACGGTTCTGCATAGTAGCAATGCGTCTTTTTAAGATCTGTTGCTGGTGTAACCTCTGTTGCAACTGCTGATGTTTCATTTTAGTTTTAATGTTAAAACAGAAATGTACTGGACATTTGGACTCCTAAAACAAAAAATGAGATTAAAAAAAATAAGATTTAGCCCAACTTATTATATACAGAATTAGAAGTCTTATAAAAAAGGAAAATTAAGCAGGAACAGTTAAATATATAGAAATACTTATTAGTTTGCCACTGCCTTACCCTGCATAATAGTAACCTGATAATAGTTACGGGATCGACTCATCGCTCCCGGTGCATCTGCCATCTGCAGCTATTTTGAAATTTTGACAAAAACAACATTTTTATCTCTAACTAAAAGCAAAAATTTTTTGCACAGTTCGAAAGATTAGTAAAAAAAATTTTTTCCTTTTCTTTCCCATAGGTAAGGGGGAGTCACACCTCTGAGATTTGCCTGTTACAGTTTATATCTCGAATTAATAGTGTACACTTTTATAAATATCTTTAAACTGTTTTAATACTTTTAAATCAATCTTTCCAAAATACTGTCTTGAACATAATACATTACCTTGGCAAAATCTCAGGCTGTGAGTCTGAAACCTATGGTGTACTATTGTGCATTTCCCCCTCTGATGAGGACAATGCATTTTGCATTTTTTTGTTGTTTTAACAATGACTGGCTTTGGGGTTTTTTTCTATATAAATTTTCTATATATTATTAAACGCATATTTTCTTTTATGCTGCTTTTTTAAGCGCTGGATAGCATGTGAAGCTACTGTAATTTTGTATTTTTAATTAAAGTTCAACTATATATATGTGTGTGTGTGTGTGTGTGTGTGTGTGAGTGAACACGATACTCCTAAACGGGGCATTCGATTGAGCTCAAATTATATATGTTATAAACCACCGTCGCAAGACCGGTATTAATTTTGGTGTGTATAGGACTTATAGTTTTTCTACAAGGCTACGACAAAGATTTCTTTTACATTATGGTCGATGGGGGAAATTCTTGAAAGTGTGCTAGCGTTTAAACGGTACATTCAATTGAGCTGAAATTGGGTATATATGTTATAAACCACTATCGTAAGACCAGTATTGATTATGGTGTGTAAAGGACACTTATAGTTTTCTACAGGGCTACGACAGATTTCTTTTACATTCTGGCATATAGGGAAAAATTCTTGAAAGTGCGCTAGCGTTTAAATAGTGCATTTGATTGAGCTTCAATTTGGTATATATGTTTGAATTATTCATCAACTAAAATTTAATTAAATGCTTGGTAATGGTCTTAATCGTAAGTGTTCGGAAAGTTGAGTGGAGTCACTCCAAATTTTTATGAGATGTATGTATATGTGTGTGTGTTTGATGTGAGTGAACACGATAGCTCCTAAACGGGGCATTCGATTGAGCTCAATTTGGGTATATATGTTATAAAAAACATCGCAAGATCGATATTGATTTTGGTGTGTGTAGACCGTATAGTTTTTCTACAGGGCTAAGACAAAGATTTTTCCTACATTATGGCATATGGGGGGAAATTCTTGAAAGTGTGCTACCGTTTAAACGGTACATTCGATTGAGCTCAAATTGGGTATATATGTTATAAAAAACATCGCAAGATCGATATTGATTTTGGTGTGTGTAGACCGTATAGTTTTTCTACAGGGCTAAGACAAAGATTTTTTCTACATTATGGCATATGGGGGGAAATTCTTGAAAGTGTGCTACCGTTTAAACGGTACATTCGATTGAGCTCAAATTGGGTATATATGTTACAAACCACCATAGTAAGACCGGTATTGATTTTGATGTGTATAGGACTTAGTTATTCTACAGGGCTACGACAAAGACTTCTTTTACGTTATGGCATATGGGGTGAAATTCCTGAAAGTGCACTAGCGTTTAAACGGTGCATTCGATTGTGCTACAATTTGGTATATATGTTAGAATTATTCATGGATTAAAATTGATTTAAATGATTGGTAATGTAATTAATAGTAGTAAGAAGGACTTGCATTAAAATATTAAAAGGTTAAAAATACACCAATAAAATTCCTCGGTAGCAGCTTTCGGTGGTGGCCACCACCTTCTTCAGCCTTCAGTTTCTTGTCTGCACTGATCTCTTCCTCAACGCCTCGCTCCATCTCAGATCGATCTGCGCATGTGTCATGTCATTTATGGCGCCATCTGTAGTTAGGATTTCAAGTGCTTCCATGCTAAGAGCGTAATTGATATTTTTATAGTCGGCTAGTTTTTTGCTTGCTAAATTCAATAAACCCAGCACCGCTCTCTCTAAAATAGCCCGAAGAACAACCCATTGAAATTAACTTTAATGAAAGCAAAAACACTAGCCGACTATAAAAATATCAATTACGCACTTAACATGGAAGCACTTCGAATCTTAACTACAGATGGCGCCGTAAATGACATGACACATACACAGATCGATCCGGGATGGAGCGCGGCGTTGAGGAAGAGATCAGTGCAGACAACAAACGGCAAGTGCAGAAAAGGAACGTGCCCGCTCCTGTTTGTAACCATCTTAATTTTAAATTCTATTCAGAATTCGAGAGATTTCAGTACCAAGGAAGCCAGTGAAGAACAGGATTCTCTCCGAAAAAGATTTATTAAGATGGCGAACCAACTGGTCGCCGGAGGTTGCTAGTTACTTATAATCTAGCATCACTAGGAGTGCTCTGATTTCATTCAGCAACCCCTTGGGCTCACACAGGCAATAACATACTATATTAAAGGAATAAAAGCATGTTTGTAGTGCATGAGTAATTTTTACAACACTCACAAGTTTTAGTTAACTACTTTTTTCCAGAATCCTAGAGACATCATTGCCCATAAATGTTTAAAAGCTCATTATTTAAATATGCGATAATGTTTAAATAGATAACACCCTCACAAGTTTTCTGTAGAATGTACTACACAATGTTTTCATTACAACGTGAGAATGCAAGAATCTCTTTTTCTTTTCCGAGCATAAAAAAATATTACTGCGAGTAATTCAAGCACCCTTAAAAACAGTTTCGTTCTACACAAACTATTCACATTTCGAAAAATACAGGGGGTGAGGGGAAAGGAAGGGGGCATTGTTGTTACACAAGTGGAGTATTTTTATTGAATGTAACTGCCTGATGTGTAACCTGACTTACACATACCCCAGTTACAAGCAATAAAATTAACTAAAAATCATAAGAGGTAAATACCCCATTATAAATAACTTACCCACTGAGTATTTACCCAACCCACATATAATGAGAAACTCCCACCCATTTTAAAAATATTCATTCACTTTAAGTGGAAGGACGAGAAGTTCTCACCTATTTTTTGCCTATAATGAAAACCCATAATAATAAATTGTTGTAATACTGTTGTTCCACAACTGGAATATTTTAATTGCATGTAACTGGACCTGACTTAAACATTAGGAGCCCCAGTTACACGCAATAAAATTAACTAAAAATCATAAGGGATAAATACCCAATTATAAATAACTTATCCACTGAGAATTTACCCCACTCACATATAATGAGAAACTCCCACCCATTTAAAAAATATTTCATTAACTTTTGGTGGAAGGATGAGAAGTTCTCACCTGTTTTTTTGCCTGTAATGAAAACACATTATAATAAATGCACTTTCTCGTAATGCATTTAATCATTACTATAGTTAACCAGGAATATGAAATTGAAACTTTGATGACGTTTTTCAACAGAGGGTGTAACCCAAAAATTCTGTTCAATAGTTAAACACATTTTATCTAGAAGTCTGTGTAGTGTTTATTTCATATGCGTAAGTTGGACTTAATAGGATAATATTACTATTGTACGGAATTATCATAATACAGAGAGCTGCTTTACATTAATCTAAAGAAATTAAGCCAGGACTATGGAAAAATACCATAATAGAGAATTATTGTTGTAGCGAGATTATCCTGTATTGCCTTCAGTAGACAAATTTTAAAAAATACCATAAAACATTACTTTTTCGAAATTTGAGCAAACTTGCAAATGTGCAACTACTCTAAGACATACAAATCTTCCATTTTACCAATGAACTTTCCAAAATTGTATGAATTTCCAGAGCCAAATTGCAGACATTTTGTTTTTGGTCCCCCCCCTTTTTTTAATAAGATTGTCAATTTCTAAACATATTCAGACAAAAAATATCAAGCACCTTTTTTAATGTCAAAACAGTGTACTTCATGTGCAACAGTAATTTTCAACTTCACTTTTAGTTAACATGAGAACTAAGTAATCACATAATTACCTGGCAAGTTTTTGCATGGTAACAGCACAAAGCAAGTAACTGCTTGCATACAGAGCAGTTGTTCCCACCTCTTCTTTCTTTGCAAACTTTACCATGCTGAACAATTTTTTTCATTCTTGCACAGCTAGGGAGTCTGCAGTTTGCATCTCTGCACTGACACGCATGAAGGAGATACTTAACACAGCGCTGAATAGATGATACCCGAGACTCATTAGGATTTGCTTGCTTCTGATCACTGGAAGATGAATCATCATCCAAACCAAAGCCCAGTTTTTCCATCTTATGAATATGACCTTCTTTATTAAAGCAGCTAACACATAAATCAAAATCCTAGAAACAGAAAAATGAAAACTAAGCATTCACAAATAGAAAAACATAATGAAATAAATTATAAACTAGAAAAGTACAGGAATTATCCTATATTTTTGAATCTTGCTTATGTAAGCTGAATGAAAATGTGGAATACATACTTATCTATAGGACAGTATTTTTTTATTTATTATTATTTTTTTTTAAAGGAGTAATTTATTTAAATAGAAACTATTCTCTGCCTCTCCTCTGTAAATCTCAATGTGATGTTTTCATAAATGTTTTCTTCTGACTGTTTATTTCTAGAATTTCTTTCTAAACTGATATCAGAGCGAAGTTGGTTAGTCCTTGGCAAAATATTTTAAATATGAAAAAAACAAACAAACAAAAAAAAACTTTGTTTTATTGATATGTAAAACAAAAAAAAAAAACTGTTTTATTGATATGCAATGACTAATGGAACTATTTTAAGAAGTTTTGTACTCCTTTGTGCTCTTAAAAGATACAACAACTTGAAAGTCTTGATATTAAAAAGAAAACTTAATTTGAATTACTTTTATGATTTAAACGTTATGGGAAAAAATGTAATGATAGTTTCACTATTTTGGTAACACATTGGCAACACTTGTGTTATTCATAGAAGCAGACACAGCATTTTTATTCTTCCTTCTTTGTTTTGAAAATCTGAACTGTAAGTCTGCTAAAATTAATCAGTATAATTTTTTCTTCTTCTTACATATCTGAGTATTTACAGATTTACATTCAAGAGAAAGTAAGAGAAGAAAAAAAGCATTATTTTATGGAATATTTTAAATATTCATATGTAGGGTAAGTGCACCAATAAATAACAAAGCACAATAATAAGTTTCAGTAATTAGCAATTACCAGTTAATGCTATCTAGAAACAATTGAAGATCTAGAAAATTGAGAAAACATTTCTTAGATATATGGAGATTTTGGGAAAATTGCATAAATGTTTCTTCTCACAACCCTCAAAAATGGCTTTAGAGAATAGAATGAAATTTACCAACATGATAATCAATGACTGATAAGTTTAATTACTCATAGGAACTTAACAATAGTGTGCAAGTAAAATGTAGTGCCTTGCTTTTACTATAAACAGGGTGAGTACTAAATTTCTGAAAGTCAACTTCCTGATTTCTTCCAGACTTTTGGGAGTTCTTGGGGAAAAAAAAAAAAAAAAAAAAAAAAAAAATCTAGACCATCTACATATTTTATTTTGGGAAATTCTTCAATAGAATCCCCACTTTTTTAATTCATGCACTTAAGTTACATAGAAAAAAATTGCTATGAGTTTACATATTAAGTAAAATACATCAATATTAGAGTAGTTAGTAAGACACTGGTTAGTTCAGATTTAACCAATATTGACCTAGTGCTACAGGGGTATTTATGTGATGTATTTGGCATCTATGTCTAATCTTATGTTCTAAATTTTGAACACAAATATTTATTTTTTGGTTTAGTACAGTTTCAATCCAGAAGAAGGAAATTCAATTGCTGATCATTTTTACTTCCTGCTACAATGTATAAGGAAGTAATGTGATTGTAAAAAATTTCGGTACCCAGATTTTGATGAAAAAATTGATTTTGACTACCTCTAAATTTACTTTTCAGAGTTTTTGTGAGACATCTCATTTTATGCATGTATTTGTTTTTCCCTGATGTCTCTATGTACGTATGTATGCAATTCGCATATCTCAAAAACTATTCGTTTTAGAATATTGAAATTTTATATTTAGACATGTTGTAAGATCTAGTTGTGTTCAAAATTGACACAACAATGGACCTATCGCCTGACTTGGTGCAAAATATTGCGTGCCAATTTACTTCTCTAATTTTTTTACAGTGCATGAACATACTAAACAAAAATTTTATCATTCCCACAACCACCTCCATTTGAACTTTAACTGTGCTGAATTTCACATTCCTCTGTTTGCACAATGTGTTGTATAAGGGGCACAAAGATTTTGCTTAGCGTATTTATATATAGATAGGTATTTGTGCACAAATTTGATTTTATGAATTATTATAATCTCCTGTACTAGCAGGCCAAGCATAGTAAGAGATGTAGATTAAGTTAGATTTATGATTTTTCATAGCAGATATTCAAAAGAAATCCGATATCAATAATCTGTAAAACGTGTTGGTTTTCAAGGATACGGACTCTGTCATTTTACGAAGTTGTACATTTGCAAACAAGTGTTTGTATCAATAAGTTTTCGTGTATGCAATGTTCTAGAAACTGTTTTGAATTTCTTCAAACCATGTTCTTCATTTATTAAGTCTATGTAGTAATGCTCAAGGATACAGCTAATTAAAAATGTAGAAAAGTAAAATGACTTACATCACATACGGTACAATGGTATCTAGTCTCAACATGTTTTTTGCAGCTGTCACAAGTATACACAAATTTATCTTGACCTTGATTATGCAACTCATACAGCATAGCCATTGTCGAAAATTTGGTTCTGCGCAGAGATGAAAATTCATAGTGTTTTTCTCTTGCTAAAGTTAAAAATGCATCTCTACCATCCATCAATTCACAGGAAATAAAAGGATCTGGATCAACAATAGGAGGTAGGTTTGCAGCTGCTTGCATTGAATGAAGACGTACAACAAAGAATACCTACAAGACAGTTTTAAATAACTAATTTTTAAAAAATTGCCATGTTGCAAAATATATTTAAATTATTACTTCATACACGAATATTTACACAGATATACAATATTACTAGTTTAATACTTTGTAGTGGAGCTTAATATTTCCATTTCTACACCAAAATAGGGACTCTCTCCAATACTTGTTAGGGAAAAGCAGCCACGCCAGGCTCTTTTGGTCGCTGTAACAAACAATTTTAAATGTTCTTTAATTCTTTAATTTCCATGTTCAATTTTGCAGCTATATAGACCAAATTTATCACTGTGTGCCAGTGGCGGCTCGTGGGATACAGCAAGAACAGCCGGGCTGCACTTGAAATTATCAGCACATACTTTAAAATAATTTATTCTACTAACTTTCCTAAATTCAGATTAGAATTGTGGAATTCCTACGGTAAATTAAAAAAATCTCCGAAAAAAACCAAAAAACGTATTGTGGCCGGATCGCTCATTCAGAAAAAAAGCACTTTAATCTTCCCACAATTCAAGTGGGAAAATCTTTGGTTCAGCCCAGAGCGCTGAAAAGAAAATTGGCAGCACCGTTGCCATGACAATGACTACGTAAGCAGCCTCCCCGGCATAGGGAGTATGCAGCTGATACAGCCGAAGTAAGATTTTTTAACGGCGGCTGAACTTGAGAACTCGACTGAGAAGTGAGGGAGGGGATAAGGAGAATATATGTTTGGAGAACTCTCCACTTTATATTGCTGAATTTATCAAGAAGGTAAGCCTGAATAGACGCTTATGAATGGACAATTACCCATCAAAGCAGTATTGTTTTTAAGTAAGCAAGAACTGGCATTTAGAGGACATGGCAAGCGAGAAAATTCTTTAAACATGGGAAATTTTAAAGATCTTTTAAAATTATTGATATCTGAATTAAAACAACGCCTTTTTATGGGGACATCACTGACCGATTCGCATGTTTAAAAGAAAGGAGGATTGATATGACTTATAAAAAATAAGTTTTCTTTCTTTTTTCTTTTTTTCTCATGTTATCGTTACAAAAGAAAATTCTAAGGAAACTTCGAATCAGACACGGATTAATGCAATTTTGAGGATAAGAGCGTCTGGTTGAAATTTATGTCCATTTTATGGAAGTAAAATAGGATCTCTTACATTTTTTATGTAATTTTTTTTTCCCTCGGTGAGGGCTTTCGAATTCAGCAACAAAGATTTTCCAATCCTGTCCGGAGGAAAGGGGGGGGGGGGTCATATGCTTCCGGCTGGACCATGGGCCGCCACTGCTGTGTGCTTCCACCTCCACCAATGATTGGGTACTCTTCTGTTAAAACTACCACAGGATATACATTTTGGAGGGGCAAACAAAACTTTTTTTTATCTCCTTTTCCTTAAATTAATTTGAATTTACAAAATAAGTCAATCTTCTACAATGTCAATTTAATTCATCTGGGGGTTGGAGATCTAACATTTTGCGAATTAGAAGTGCTTTTAATCAGGATATGTACTGCCGTTTTTTTGTTAGATAATAATGCTGTTTTTTAAAACCTTTGCACCCTGCCCCTTTTCCCATCTAGAATGAGCTCTGCCTACTTAAAATGATAAATGAAATCGGCAAAAACATTCAATTCCTCTTTAAAAGAAAATAACAATACACCAGGGCTGGGAAAAAGCGCGCTACAAGTAGCGAAACTACAGTAGTCGCTACTTTTTTTTACTAGTTTGTAGTGTAGCGTGTTACTTTTTAAAAATGGCAGTGTAGTATGTAGTGAGCTACAAAAAACCAGTAGTTTGTAGCAAGTTTTGAAAACTGGCACTGGAAAATATGGTGTTCCAATGCCATACTTACCTTGCTTACAGTGTCGGGTCGCCCCTGGCTACGGGGGAGCAAGGAGGGACAACTGTACCCGTGCACAGCATCGGTCAAGGGGTGCCAAATGGTATAAGAAATCTACCTAATTGCATTTTCACAAATGGAAGGGGGGGGGGGGGGGTGTAAAATCTTCAGTTGTCCCCGGATGAAGAAAATCCTAGCTACGCCTAGGGAAGAGGGCCACATTTTTGGTTTCACGGGAAAAAGTGCACGGATAAAAGAAGGCCCAAAAAAAGCGCACTCTAGATATTATCCTTTGAAAACATTTACTTATAGTGTAATGAGGGAATGTTGTATTTTACTAAGATATTTCACACTTTGATCTAAAGTTGTTCTAAAGTTAAAAGAAATGTTTCAAAATAGCTCCTTTTTAATAATTGCTTTACAGTTTCGGAGGGGGGCCCGCCACCCTCTCAAATACTCCCCTGGTAGTTGTTTATTACAGCAATAGTTTTCTCTAATTAAGACATCAATATCCTTAAATATGAATGCAATGCAAACTGAATCTTTTAGCAAAATTTGTCTCGCGAAAAGTAGCAAAAGTAGTAAAGTAAGTAAAAGTAGCGAAGTAGTGACTACATTTCAAAAGTAGTGTAGCTAACTACATTTGTCAAAAAGTAGTTGTAAAACTCGCAAAAAATAAAAATAAAAAATGCAGTTTTTCCCACCACTGCAATATACTTAATTATCTTGATGTTAAAACCATTAGAGACGATGAAAATAAAATAAATACTACTATTTACCGAAAACCCACAAACAATCAGCTCGTTAACTCCAATACCTCCTTTAAACATAAAACAGCTATTTGTTCATACATCAATGGAGCTATTAAAATCTGTTCCAACCAAATTCTCTTAAAATGTGCATGAAGAAGAAATCAACTTTATTAAAAATCAATGTGAAATAGCAAATTATCCTAAAAGAATCGTAAACAAAATCTTTAAAGAAAGAATTAAAAAATTGGCTATAATAAGCAGTGCACAAAAAACGAAACAACATTTCACTAAAGCAATCCCATATTGCAGAGGAACAGCCACTAAAATAGCAAATGTAGCTGCCAAAAAAGGAATCCAAGTCCCCATCAAACCAAATAAAAACAGTTTCAATAGAATTAGAACTGATAAAGATAAAATAAAACAAGAAACAACAGGCATCTACAAAATTAATCTTAAATATGAAGAAAGAACACATTAATGATCAATGTTTAGGAGAACCAATTGCTGCTCTGTCAAAATTAGCCCAAACCACCCAACCCCCCTCATGACTGCTTTTGTGAAGTAGTTATAATTTATAAATTTAACTAAAAATATAAAAAAATAATTGGTAAGTCACCAATTTTAAATTTTGTACAGTACTTAAATTATTTGTGATAAAATTTATTATTACAATACACCAATATTGAGATGGAGCATTTCTGCACATCAAAAAAAATTTTTTTTAGTATGATTTTTTTTCTATTTACCACATTTCTTCATGAAATAATGGTACATTAGAAATTACTTACACTATAAAATATTACAACATGTTCATATCTTCTTTTTAAAACCTTTAAAAATGATTTTATATTAAGTATTCTAAGATGGAACTTACCTCTTTGTGTTTCTCCATAGTCGAATATATTTTTGCAGTTAAGTCATTTCCCGTATGTGGAATACTTGATTTTTTGGTATTTTTTCTTTGGTTATTCTTACTTTTACTTGCCTTCTTATTTCTACTACTTTTTTGGCCTTTCTTTTTTCCCTGTAAAAATATACATATATTGTATTTTAATTTTGGCAATCACTATATCCTTTTACACACACACACATACATACAAAAAGCACTTTGATTGTTGTCCAATTATCCTTATTTTCTGATAACCAAATCGGCCTTTGTCCCGACTGGTTTATATAATCGGTCCTCTACTGTAATTTACAAGCACTTATGTTACCATAAACAAATATTTAGCATGGAAATGAGACAATTGTTTCTCTTTTATTTATTTTTTCCTGTCACTAGGGGCCAAGGCCCCCAGACTCGCTACGCTCGTTTTTCGTATGAGGCATTCGGCCCCTAATCAGGCTTATTCGTAAAAAAGACAATTTCAACAGACAAAACCCGAAAATTGGATCAGATAGAATGTTACTGAGCTACACATTGCTTGGTTCTTGCATCGAAGAAAATTAGAGACCCCCAAAATACCCCCAATTTCATAAAAAATACAGTTTTAAGAATGCTTTAAATCTTCGCTCTAACGTGATACAGAAAATTTTTTTTGCACAGTGCAGTTATATATCTTCATATAAAGTGAATCCAATGTTAAAAAAATTTTAAGGCCCCCAGGGCCCCCCAAACATGGTCCTTAGCGCTTATTTACGCAATTTCGAAGCATTGGTACAGCTGAAGCCGACTTCCCACAGGAGAACTATTGACATGGAGATGTAGTATCAACATAGTAGTTTGATATTATGAAAAAACATTTCTTGAAGGTACAACTGTTTCCTAGAAAAATCCCAAAAAGTACCTCCCTATTTGGGACATCCCACTGGCACGCATGGGGGCATTTCGGCATTACTTTTAGAAGTTTAATCGACAGTGGCAATATTGAAAATTAACGTCTTCTTCATATATCTTAAATATATCCTCCATATATCACAAATAGTTATTTTACAGGGGCACTCATAAGAATTACATTATGCTGCATGGGAATCTCTGTAACTACTGAACCAATTCGAAATTTTTTTTCAGTGATAGAAAGCTACACTATTCCTGAGTAATATAGGCTACATTTCAGCATGCAGCATAACTAGTTCTTTTACACACAAAAAAAGGGACACACAAAAGGGACACACAAAAATTCTAGCACATGATGCTATATGGACATCTCTGTAACTACTGAATTGATTCTAAAGATCTTTTCACTGAAAGCTGCACTATTCCTGAATAACATAGGCTAAAATTCATACATGCAGCATAATTTACAGGAACACTCAAAATAATTCGTAAACATTGCCATAACTGTCTCCATTCGCCACTCAAATTTATTTAAATTTTATTAAACTCCATTCAAATATTTGAACAGTGCAGTTATATATCTTCATATAAAGTGAATCCAATGCTAAATATTTTTGAAAGCCCCCAGCTTAGCGGCTTCTACCTTCCAGTCATTTTAAGAGGCATCGCAAGAGCAAATTAGGTAAAAAAAAGGAAGAAAGTTTCGATCACCATCTAAGAATCTGATGAATTTTTTTTCTTGTGTTGCCTTACCCAAGGAAAGAACACATCTGAAATATTTTTGATTTAGCTCTTTTAGTTTTGGAGTTATGGAGGCTCAAAGTACCGCAGAGAAGTGACGAATTTAGGGCCAATTTTGCCATTTTTCTATCTCGACTGCGATTTGCTCTGAGATGCTTCAGAATTTTTTTTTTTTTTAAATCTGATAATATACCTTGAATATTAACATCTAAAACTGGAAATTCATTTGAAAATAGGCAGAGCCCCCAAATATCCCCAATTTCATAAAAAATACAGTTTTAAAGAATGCTTTATATCTTGGCTCTGACGTTATCCAGAAAAAATAAAAATCCCTGGACCCCTCAGCTTTCAAAAAAATATACCAGGGATTCTGGGGGCCTTCAAAAATTTTTAACATTGGATTCGCTTTATATGAAGATATATAACTGCACTGCTCAAAAATTTGAATGGAGTTTAATAAAATTTGAAAAAAAAATTGAGTGGCGAATGGAGACAGTTACGACAATGTTTACGAATCATTTTGAGTGTTCCTGTAAATTATGCTACATGCATGAATTTTAGGCTATGTTACTCAGGAATAGTGTAGCTTTCAGTGAAAAGATCTTTAGAATCAATTTAGTTACAGAGATGTCCATATAGCATCATGTGCTAGAATTTTTGTGTGTCCCTGTAAAAGAACTAGTTATGCTGCATGCTGAAAGGTAGCCTATATTACTTAGGAATAGTGTAGCTTTGTATCACTGAAAAAAAAAAAAATTCGAACCGGTTCAGTAATTACAGAGATTCCCATACAGCGTAATGTAATTCTTATGAGAGCTCCTGTAAAAAAAACCATTTGTGATATATTTGAGATATATGAAGAAGAATTTATTATTTTCAATATTGCCACTGTTGATTAAACTTCTAAAAGTAACACCGAAATGCCCCCATGCGTGCCAGTGGAATGTCCCAAATAGGGAGGTACTTTTTGGGATTTTTCTTGGAAACAGTTGTACCTTCAAGAAATGTTTTCTCATAATATCAAACTACTATGTTCATACTACATCTCCATGTCCATAATTCTCCTGTGGGAAGTCGGCTTCAGCTGTACCAATGCACCGAAATTGCATAAATTAGCGCTAAGGACCATGTTTGGGGTCCCGTACCAGGGGGCCCTGGGGGCCTTCAAAAATTTTTAACATAGGATTCACTTTATATGAAGATGTATGACTGCACTGTGCAAAAAGTTTTTCTGTATCACGTCAGAACCAAGATTTAAAGCATTCCCTAAAACTGTATTTTTTATGAATTTGGGGGTATTTTGGGGGCCCTAATTTGGGGCTCTGACAATTTTCGAATGAATTTTCAATTTGAGATGTTAATATACAAGGTGTGTTATAGGATAAAATGAAAAAATTCTCTGAAGCACCTCTGAGCCAGTCACAGTAGGGACAATAAAGTGGCAAAAATGGCCCTGAATTAATTCGACGTTGCTCCTCTGGGGTGCTTTGACCCACCACAATTCCAAAACTAAAAGAGGCAAGTCAAAAATATTTCAGATTTGTTCTTTCCTTGGGTAAGGCAATACAATAAAACAAAATCATGAAATTCTGAGATGGTGATGGGAACGACCTGCCCGATTTGCCCCTGTAATGCCTCTTAACTATTTTAATCTGTTTCCATCAAGCATTCGTGGCTGGGTTCGAACTCTCTAAGGGTTGGGAAGACAGCGCCCTATCCACTCTGCCAACTTGACTTGCGCTCGAATGACTAAAGTTTGAAGTGACTTATCGTTATCACGCCGTTTTCTAGCGAACAGAACTGAAGTGGGGTTTTATTCCGAGCGTGTCATTAAAGAGTGTCTTTTGAAAAATGAAATAAAAAACTCCAAAAGGAGAAACCGGAAACAGTTCGTAAAGTCTGACAATGCCTACAGATGTTAAATCGTAGCAGATAAAAAAATGCAGCGAAGCTGCGAAAAATCAAAAGGAGAAGAGGAAAGAAAAACTGACCCACTCTCTCCTCGTGTAAAAAACACGAACTTCATTGAGCGGGTTGCTCAGTTGAGACCATAAAAATGTGTAAAAAAAAAAAAAAAAAAACCAGGGTGTCGATCGAAAATGATGTTGAAGTTGTAAAGAAACAGAGTGACCCTCCAAAACAGGAGATTGAGAAAAATCCGAGAATGGTGAAAGAAAAAATCCAAAGAAGAAGAAAAAAAAAAAAAGGGTCCAAGCCAATTTATAGGAGTGACAGGAACGAAGCTAAATTTAAATCCTGGCAGTACACAGCAAGCAACTGAAGATTAGTGCCCTACATCGCCCATAGATGGTGCCACCATAAAGCGACGCTCTCGATCTTCCACTATTGATTTGGCCGATGTCTTGATCTGTTTCTTTTATTTTTCCATGGGATATATCAAAATTAAAATAATATTATGTGTGATTTAGAGACTCTACTAATAGGGGAATAAGCATAATATAAGCTTAAATTGAATTGAACTGTGAAGCTTGTATTAATACGTCAAATTTAAAGAAATGTCAAGCTTGATTTAAGTATATGTGCTGTCTGGGCAGCAGCAAGTTATTTATAAATGCACACTTCTATTAATTAAAAATTTCAGTAAAAATCTGCAATTTCACTTTAATGTTTTGGTTCAAATAAAATGCAGATTATCAAAGGTTTGCCCCAAATTGGTGTCTACCCTGTTTAAAGATATCACGCTAATTTTTTTAATTTAAGGCTGCAAATGAAAATTAAGCATATCAAAAAATTGAAGAAAAGTAGAGGAATATACATTTACAGACAGACTAGCATTTTAACATCTCGATAAAAGACATTTAAACTCAACGTAAGCCCTGGACAAAAAAAAAAGTTTTTACATCTCTCTCCCCTTACTTAAGGGAAAAAGGCTTGTAAACTAATTCACATAATTAAATTAATTTTACTCACATCCATGCTATCTTCTGTTTCTCCTATTGCATCTGAAGTAGAAACTTCAACTGTATTGGCCTCTGCCTTTCTTTTTTCTTCTTCCTCTTGTTCAAGCTCTTTAATACTCTCTTCTATAACATTAGGCCAAAAATCGCCTTCAAAATAAGGCAATTCAGAGGCACTTTTAAAATTGTCTTCAGTGGCTTGTTTCAATATATCCTTGATTTAAAAAAAAGGGGGGGTTAGTGATAAAATTACTAAACAGTTACAACACTTGAAGCTAAAATGTGTTAAACAATAAAAAATGTCAAAATTTTTACATAAAAAACTATTATAGTACTTACAAATTTAGTTATAAAAAGTAGAAATATATAAATACCAGTTCATGATCAAAGAAATTGCACAGTTTCAAGTGATAAAAAGTACTGCAATATCTGTAAATGACAATGTTCTAAAATTCTTTCAGTATGTTTTGCAGCTCAAAAAAAAAATGAGTCTCTTTGTTTCTAGACTGAATGATGTCCGCAAACTCATCATGCTGCAAGTCAACAGATGATAGACTGTGGTGATCTCTATCATATATCCCTTTGCACTCCGCATTATACTTTGATTTTGTTAACAGCTTGCAACACTTATAATAAATGTTTGATTGAAAATTTACTTCAATTCAGTATACTCACTGAGGAAATTAACTAAAGGACATTCAAATATGAGGATTTTGAATCAAGCTGTTGGTTTGGACTTCCTTACATCTGTAGGCTGGCAAAAATAAGAAAAATATTTCATGGAACAGCATCATCCAAAAAAAAAAAAAAAAATCTGCTGTGGACAACACATGACTTCCTGGTACGTCTATTAAATAAAAAAAATATTTTCGGCACACTTCACCTAAATTCAACTTATTTTGATATATAAACCAAACATTTGAGATATCAACAAGCTGTGTTCAATTTGAAAGATTTGTTGCTGCCATGGTTGTGATAGTTTGCATGATTCTGATGAAAATTCTGATTGCTATTTGAGTCAGAGCTCAAATAGTGATTGACCACAGCCTTTTAATGAATTGAAAGTAACCATAGGCCTTAACGCATTTAAAATCTTTTAGTTGACCCTGTAAATAAATTACCCAATTAGGGTTGCCAGGTCGCCAAACCAAATAGCCGGACAGACCATCCAGTTTGGCCGGACATTTGGGTAAAAAGGCCGGACAGCCTTCAATATTGAGGATTTTGTCACAGTTTTAATAGGTACGACAAAAAAATTGTATGTAAAATCAAGCTTTTTTGATTTTTACCATGAATCTTGTTAAATTCTAATGAAATATAACTAACAGCGAATGCCAAATCAGTTCAAGTACTTCATTACTAATCAGCTAAAGTCACCATTAAAAAGCCTAACAAAAGCCAGACACCGTTAAGTTTGTCCGGACACGCAATCAAAAAGCCTAACTATGTCCGGCTTTATCCGGACGCCTGGCAACGCTATACCCAATTGATTGCCTCAAAAAGTCTATTGTACAATTGTATGTTACAATAATATCTAAAATCAAAGTCTTACCATTCTACAGTAAACAGTTTCAGAGTTGCATGAAATACGTAATTATTTTTGGTGCCAAATTTGGTAGTATGTTGGAAAAACTCGCCAAGGTTGCATAGACCAAACAATGACTGACTACAGACTTAATTTATCGAAGATGTCTGTAGATATCAAAGCATTGAAATTCTTTTGGGTGGTCTTGTAAATAAACTCTCCAGTAGATTAGAACCAAAAAATTGAGATGCACAACAACCTTATCTATGAAATTTCAACATTCTACGACTAATAGTTTTTCAGATATTAGAGTTAAATGCATACATATGTATACCAAAAGTCATCAATTTGGTGATTTTTGGCATAACTTTTGAGGGAGGCAAGTGTTAGGACCAAGCAAGGTAAATTATAATATTTTAGAATCTTTAATACATGTAGCACATTTTGTAAAGCATGCATAACTTAAAAGATAGGTGAACGTTAAGATGTACACAAAAAATAAACACTATGTAAACTGATGAACATTGAGCATTTTAACATGTACTGATTAGATACGACAGCTTATAATAGTACATTTTAAGCACTAATACAGTAAACGTAGAGAATCTAAATTAAAAGCATGTTAAAAAAATCGTATGGATAAAAAAAATACTGTGTAACCTGTATTAATCAGAAGTATTAGAAAGATATGAGTAAATGTATTACAAAAATAGAGTATGATCAACAGTATATAAAGACGAAAGGAAACAAAACTTTAAACATACTTACGATGAAATGGTAGCATCCCAAATCTAACGAAAACAAATACCTGTAACTCTGATTAGATATCCATAAAAAGTCACAGAGCACACAATCCTTCAAAAGCAAATTTATTCTGTGTTTAATCTGCATGCATTTGTATAAAAATTAATATTTTTACAAGCTGACTACTCAAATCAGATCAGAGACTTGCCATGGTGGGTCGTACTAGAAAAGTAAATAAATATGGCAGAGTTACAGCTTCGCTGAGCCACTGATCCTTCACTGCGCATGCATTGAGCGCTGTTTCAATGCTAATCCTCCGAATTCGGAGGATTAATTTTCAAGTGCTAGACTGGGTTTTGACCGGGTGCTAGTTCTAGTGTTAGGCATGGTGAATACTGTTTTTCAACTAACTCTTGATGTAGCACTTCCTGACTTGCTAGCACGCACATCAAATATTTGGTGAATAAGGGGGTTAATGAATTGAAAGTAACCATAGACCTTAATGCATTTAAAGTCTTTTGGTTGACCCTGTAAATAAATTATTCAATTGATTGCATCAAAAAGTCTATTGTACAATTGTATGTTACAATACAATCTAAAATCAAACTCTTACCATTCTATGGTAAACAGTTTCAGAGTTACATGAAATACGTAATTATTTTTGGTGCCAAATTTGGTAGTATTTCGGAAAAACTCGATAAGGTTGCATAGACCAAACAATGACTGACTACAGACTTAATTTATTGAAAATGTCTGTAGATATCATGCATTGAAACTCTTTTGGGTGGTCTTGTAAATAAACTTTCCAGTAGATTGTAACCAAAAAATTGAGATCACAACAACCTTATCTATGAAATTTCAACATTCTATGACTAATAGTTTTTCAGATATTAGAGTTAAATGCATACATAGACACCAAAAGTCATCAACTTGGCGATTTTTGGCATAACTTTTGAAGGAGGCAAGTGTTAGGACCATCACCTAACTGTATGGTGAGACTATTGTGCTTGAAATGGATGGATCCTTAAAACCTCCATTGACTGTAATGAGTTGGAAATCTTAAAAGTGTTCCTGTAGCAGAACTATAAATGATAAAGACACTATTTTCAGTGGAGAAGTTTATTTTGTAACCTTTAACAACATACATAACTTCTGAGTCGTTTGAAAGAGCCTAATACCACTAAAATACACTTTAATGAATCTCTGCCCATAGAACATAATGTATTTAGAATCTTTTGGGCAGCCCGGTAGATAAATTATCCAGTCAATTGGGAACAAAAGAGGAGCCACATAACTAGATGCTACAACAATCCTAAATATAAAGTTTTAACATTCTACGACCAAAAGTTCTTGAGATATGCGAGTTACATACATTCATATGTACAGATGATATGAAGAAACTGGTCAAAATAGACTCACAGTCGGTCAAATGGGTTGTACATGCATTTATATGAACGTGTATGTGTGTGTACGATGAGAAATATTGCAAAAATTCTTAAAAGTAAATTTTTAGGTGGTCAAAATCATTTTTTTTCGTCGAAATCTGGATACTGAAAAATTTTGGGATCACATTACTTCTTTACACTCCATACAATAGTGTTGACTCTAGATCAATTTGGCAGGGCACAGCGCTCGGCGGCTTTTTTGTTATCTTTTTAGTGCCCGGCGGCCCTTTTGTAGTCTTTTTAGCGCCGGGCGGCCCTATTTCTCTTCTTTATGCGCCCTCCTGCTTTTACATTTTTATTATTATTAGTAAACAACCAGCACTTTTTATTTCCTACATACCATTTGCGGCCCATCACGATAATACGTTAATTAAAACGGTTTTACGATTGAGTACAATAATCCCATCATAAAAATAGGTTCGATTGAAAACGGCCCTTTCACAAAAACCGTCTATGAAATCCGATCTTTCCCACAAATGTAATTTATTAAAATGCTTTTTTCAAATATTCTACTCTTTCAGATCGAAATACTGCTACTGCCCTTTTCTTTGTTTTCATTTGCGCGAACCGAACAGCCGAGTAACCCGAAAAGGCCCCTCTTGTATGTTTTGTTTTTGCTGACTCAAGCGAGAAGAAGCCCGATCGGCATTTCACTTAGGAGTTGGGGGAAGAAAATACGGTTGGGAAATTCAAAATTTTCTCAAGTTATCTAAAAATTTCTGATTCCATCTGTCAATCCTCAAATATCGGTGGCTACGTTTGATAAATATGTTGTTGCGAATTATCAAACAATCATTATACCAGAGTTCGTCGCCAGCTGTATATAATTATTGCTCTTCTCGATGTCTTTAATAGTTTTGCAACACTAGCAAGTCCCCCCCTAAACGATTTGCTCTTTTTAATCGGCTTTCTTAGTACATATTATTCGTAATGTATAACAGTTATTTACTAATCATATATAATTACAGATGATACAGAAAGAATGCCTTAGCAAAACGACGTTTTGCGATTCGAAAATTCCGCGGGATTTGCTTGTTTGTTATGGCATGCCTAGACAAGGGATATCTTCTAAGGGGGGTGCCTTGGTTGGGTAACTTTTTAAGGAGTTCTAATGTGTATTGACACGTACATCTGGATGAAACCGACCAAAACTCCAGACCGACAGTCGCGCGGGCGGGGCCTGCCGAACGTGGGAACTTCAACACTTCAGCCGTGTACCACGTTCAGTGGCTTTATCTACTCAAATCCATCTGAAAATCGAGGGATTTGCGAATACAGCAATTGAAACACATTATGATTTTGCCAAAATCAGAGCATAATAATGATCTTATGTTTTAGCAATGTAGCGCTAGGGTTAATGGCGCCCGGTGTGGTCCTTCAGTTTGCCGCCCCATTCTTTATAAGTTTCAGCATTCTGCCCCCATTTCGGTCCTTTAGTTTTCCACTTTATTATTTCTAAGTGTCCTGCCGGCCACCATGTTTGTTATTTTGCCGCCGGGGTGGATCCCTCCCCCTCTTATTAGGCCACAGTTTTAATTACATAAAAGTGGAGTAAATGCAGAATTTAGTAAATCAGAATATTGACAAGATTTGGTATTCTATATATTCATATTATACACCTTCCGATTTTAAAATTCTCAACATTTTAATGAATGAAGAAAGGAAAAAAAAATAATAATAAAGGCAAAAGAAAGCTAGTTCTGGGAAAGGATGTCTTCAGAAAACAAATTGTGTCATAAGTTAACAGCTAGGTTATTCATAAAACAAACTGACATCAATTTAAGCTTATTTTCAGTTGAAAAAAGAAAAGAAAAAGAATTCTGGAAGGTTTATTAATAGATAATTTGTTTAAATACTTTTGGCACTAGGATGTTGATTATTTTAATTATATTAAGCTGATTAAAAACATTTGATAGTTAAAATAAATATTGATTATTACTTTTTATATTTTAAAAAGATTAAAGCAAGGTTTAAGAAAGAAAATTTAGTGTTTTTAAAGAGACCTTTTTAAGTATGTTACAAGAAATTAAAAATAAAGCTTTATGAAAAATAAATTATTGAAAATATTTTAAACTTTATTTCATACATACCTTTGGACAATTCTGCAAGTTAAAAAAAATATTAATTTTATACCTGCTAAAAAACTTACATGTAGTAATTATTTTTATTTATTTTAAAGAAATAGTCCTTTTTAAAAAACTTATATTCACTTTTCATGAATGAGCAAGCATTAAATTAGAAGTGAAAGAGGAATAACAAATATATTTCAGTGATTTGATTTGATATGGTGTTGTACATGTATTACAAAATTTGCATGACTATGTCATTTTTTCCAGCAATCTTCTGTGTTCTGAATTAAATTTCCCCAATTTCTGTAGTTATCAATTGATGGATGAGTTAAATTGTTTGATGCAATTTTAATAATGTCTAATAGTAATAAGGGTAACTTTGAAAATCTTTACTTGGTACTCATTCAATAATTATTGCAAACAAAAGAATTTAAATAAAATTCTGATTTATATAATTAAATTTTATACATCCTGCATTGCAGAAATTTTATTATTTTTATTACATGCTAAACGCATCTACCCTAATCCACTTACACTGACAGTCCTTTTCTGTTTAAAAGTTTGTACCAATATAGGTGAAATGTCATATATGAATGAGATCCAGTAATTGTGGTTCAGTAGTGATAGTGTGATAAAATGGAGGAACAAAAATTAACAGTCCCTCTGCCTTCCCCTACTGCCTAACAAATCATGTCTGGCTAAAAATTTCTGAAATCTTCTTCAATAAATGTACTATTCTTATAAATAATAATAAACATGTATGTCACATAATTTTGAGAAAAAAAAATTAAGGAGAAAATTCAACATTATTTATATTAAAACTTCTTTATGCTAGAAGTTTTTTTTTTTTTAAATCAAGACTTCTAGTTATGTAGATTTAATTCACATATTTATGTCATGTTTAGACCAAAATATTATCAACAAATTATTTTTCCTATTTCGCTTACACTTACTTCTACTGGATATTTTCTCCAAAAGAAGGGGGGGGGGGAACTCAGACAAATTGGAAAAAATCTTACTGTGCATTGTAAGTCAGAACACATATTACAACTCTACATGTTAAAGTTTTGGGGATCAGATCGTTTCAAACCAGTTACTATATGTTATGTACCTGTACATTCTCGTGGAACCCCAAAGTGCCCTTTTCGAGAACAGGGCGCCCCTTTTGAAAATTCCCCCCCCCTTCCCCGGCGACCCTTTTTTTCTAGAGTCAACACTATACAAGGAAGTAATAATGAACATTATATAAACTACTTTCATAAAAAGAAAAAAGAATTAATATTAAATATTATTTTCAAAATAATTTTGAATCTAAGCATGTCACTGGTAAATGTAAAAGAGAATGCTTAAATAAGATGTATAACAATACAAAATTTTCATAAACCTCTATAAAATGGTTTTAAAAAAAATTACGATGTTTCTTACTTTGTAGTCTGTAATAATTCTATCTAGAATTCCTTTATCAAACATCTTTTTATACCAATCTTGAAGACGTTTTGGCTTTGGAATTTTCTGTTCTGTAGGATGGCAGTGAAATATATAATCATCTCCTTCACTTGGTGGACATGCCCAAATATGAGCCATAGTGTAACTAGAACAAGAAAACATCAAGGAACAATTTTAATTACTAATTTTTACAACGGTATACTTTACTGATGGGCAAAGAATACAAAAGTACAGAATTAAGATTGTGGCATCAAAGATCATCTTCTGCCATTTTTTTGCCATTTTTGATACATTATCTAAATTCTCCATTGCATGTGGAGTTGACGCTTGCCAATAGGAATGATACAATGTTTCCATGACACTAGGCAGCAAAGGAACATGAAGAAAGAAATCAAGAGCAGATTGTTTTACACACTGTTAAAAATGAAGTATTTAAAAATGAGTACTTCTGTGTACTGTTTTTTTTTTCCTTTTCTTTTTTTTAAAGTACAATTGTTTTAGGAATGAGTTCAAATGTATAAGTGACATCTCTGAGTTAAAAATATGCTTGTAATATATAAAAATATGATCTAGTGTTATTCTGTTCTCATATTAAAACCAAATAGAAATTATTGTGAACGTATACGCTGAAACAACGAGATAGCGTGAAGAATATTGGATTCACGCCCCTCAAAATGACAAATTATATCTTGAGCGAATGCGTTGAGAAACTTTTATATAAAAAGGCAAATTGAGTACTCCCAACTACCTTTAAGGTGTATCCTTAGTCTTTTTCTGCTCCATAAACCTAATGCTAAAGATCCCAGATCACATTGTCTGCCGAAATATCGCTTAAAAAAATATGAAACTTTTTGCAAAGGCAAATGGATACCACTCAGTCTACCATTATCACTTCGGGCTTTGGCCAAGGATTCCCAGCCACTTCGCGAAATGGCCAGCCAAAGTAGAATATACAATATTAATTGCAAGTACTTCAGACTTTGGCCAAACCTCATGGCCGAAACGCGAATCAGCCAGCCAAATCGCAAACTGTTCGAACTTCAGGCTTTGGCCGTAACACACACACACACACACATATATATATATTATGATTTAACCCTCTAGCACCCCAGCCGGTTGGGAGCGAAAGGCACTTCTTTCCCCTATTTGAGAGAGAAATCTTTTTCCAATAACTGGACAACAGTGGAGCTGCTTTGTGGGGGGGACCTTGACAATAGCCATTACAGAGAGCCACAAGTACTTCTCATGATGATCTTCCTTATGTATGTGATCTCGTGCGAATGGGGAAAGGTGGAAACAAATAGACCCCGCCCCCCCCAAAGTCTTCATAGGATCTATGCAGACATATGATATATCTATGCAAGTCTTTAACCCTCTGAAAACTTCTCCCTCTCAGTGTTGCGCATCTCCGTAACAATTTCTCCGTAGAGTTAGCACTTCTACGATTTAGAATTCTTTGGGGAAATCTAAAAGCAGAGCTCATTCTAGGTAGGAAAAGGGCAGAGTGCAAAGGTTTTAAAAAGGACATCATTATTTTAAAAGGGCATTGTGTTTCTTAAAAAGAGCAGTACACATCCTCATTAAAAGCACTTCTAATTTGTAAAAGAAAAGAAAACTAAAAAATTGAGTAAAACAATGTTTTATTGATTAATAAATTAATAACAATTAGCGATCTTTATTAATAAATTAATTACTAGTCTTTATTAAAAATTAGATAAAATTAATCAAGTTGATAAAGCTAATTTAAAAGAGTTAACTATTTTTTAAGTAACTTCGCTAATTAACTTATTAAAATAAATTATAAATAGTTAATAAGAATATTTCTTTAAAAGATTTTTAAGGTTTTTTTTTTCTTTTCATAACAAAAATAATCACCCAAACATACCTAACAGACAAGAAAATGCTCAATTAAGTAAACATTTTGCATAAGAAGCTTTTTGTGACTTAATTTTTTTTTAGGACCAATTTTGGCAATATTTTAACAAAAACTCGGCAAGATTGGCAACAACTGGTGCAATTTTTTAAGAGGGACATGCAATTTTTGTTTTCCCACATAGCATTACACAATCGATATAATGAATGATACAGATTTTACAAGAGATGGATTTTGCCATAATTCCTCGAAGATATAAATATGTGAGGAAGCCACCTCAGAGTTTGTCTCGAATTGCCTCTTGCACCGAACAAAGTTATTGAGCCATATCGTTTTCATAATTTTGATGACAACAGCGTCGCTTTTCTTGTTTTACAAAGCTGTATTTTGCATGTTGTTTATGAATTTGGAATTGTTCTAGCTGTGGAGGAAGCTGAATTGTTCTAGCTTTTGCTTGAGTATTCTCAGATTTTAGCAAATGGAACAATTTTATTGTGTGTAAATGAAAAGTGAAGAAGTCACTCTGATTAACAGCCTGTTAACTAAAGCATTACTGGTTATGAATTCCTGTAAATTGTGCACTGAAGATTATTTGATGAGTTTCTAGAAACAATTAAGTTTGTGTTTTGTCCTGACATCACTTCTGGTTACTGAAACTTTCTACGCACCCCACACTTTCAAGCATACACTCCAATACACAGGTGCACCCATGGAGGGGACTATGGGTTTAATCCTTCAGGAATGAGCCGCTGCGAAAAGGTTAAATAAATACTAGCAGTTAATATATGAAATACAGTTAAACTTTGTTACAATGTCATTGAAAAGATCAGACACTTATTTATGACTCTTTAATACGCTGATAGTGTGCTTGTGTTCTGTGGGCAAGTGGTACAGAATATTTTAACATTACAAGAGTACGATTACTATAATCAAATGCACTATAACCGAGTTCAGCAGTATTTGTAGTTTCAGCCCCCACACTAAACTAAAATCCTGTGTGTGCCACTGCTCCAATACAAACCCAACAACTCAGCCAGAGTTTTTGAAACAATATGAATAATATACCACTGTGCTGTTTCAAAAGTTGGGTGCATTATGTTTTAGGAATTTTGAGATTTTGTCAACTTTTTTGATAGTGAAAATGTATTTTTTACTGTGGTGAACTCTACAATGGAACAACACAGCCGGTATGAATCCAGCTAATTTATTCTTGACAGAAATTTCTCAAGATCTATGGGCAGACACTGCGTTGAATGGTATTAGTATCATGGTTACATACCCATAGGCCAAGGATGCCGAGGATTGTCCCTGGCTAAAGAATGTAATATCCCTGCATAGAGAAATATTAATTGATCCCTGCTGGTGATATTATTTATCCTTTGCTGGAGAAATGTTAAATTAATCTCTGTCCTTACAAGTTCCATAGTACTGACTTAAAATATCGAGAATAGAAATTCTTACTTCTTGTTTACTAGACAAAGGACCAAGTTACAAACATCCCTTTGAAATGGATGTACACATGCCACACATGAAAATACATCGTTGTGAACATTTTGAGATATCTCAGACAATTTAAAAGAATTTTTTTCTGGAAGTAATTTTACTCGGATACTGCCAATTATGTGGCACCCTGTCCACACTGTATAACATTCAAACATCATATTATACCTAAGGCACCCACTTCAATATCAGCCGTTATCCAGTGTACCTGGGATGGATGCAGCAATGAACAAGAACATTGTTGGTCCAATTGCTCAATCTCAGTATATCCTCACAATCATTGACAATTTTCAGTTTTTAAACCTTACTCAATGAGACACATCACAACTACAACAAACACTAATGAGGACACCCTACCACAGTCAATATATTGGCAAGTTCAGACATGCTTATTTTTGTATATTCTATGATTGCTCATATCAACTACTGATCATTTTTGGTGATGTAAGATGCAAAGATATGTGTGCTGAAGCGGAAATTCAATTATTTGCAGAATAAGCAAAACCACAGAAAAACTCATGCTCGAGAATTTAATAGTTTTAAAAGAGGGTGTGGGGGTGGAAATATCCCCCAATGGAAGCTATCCATTGATATTTATTCATGAACTACAATTTCACATGTTAGTTATTCATATAAAATTTATATCACAGCTACATACGTAGACGTAACCTTATACGAAAGTTTAAAGTCTTTTAAACAAAAATATTTTATAAATGATACTTACCCAAGCTGTTTGACATAATCCAGATAACCTAAAAGAATCTCATGATAAGCAGCTGTTCTATACTGTTTTGGTTGAAAAAAATGAACACTATCTAGATAAGCTATATAAACACGTCTAAAAGGGGGGGAAAAAAGGATAAAAGATTGCATTAATTACTTTTTGTTAAAAATACATTGTTGAAAATGCATACAAACTATGTAATTAAAAAAAGGGAGACTGGAGAAAACAAACAATTACAGTTATTATAGAATTGTAGAATGGAAACTCGTTCTTCAAGGACATTTTCCTTTAGAAAAAAACTTTTGACATTTGAACTACACTAAAAAAAAAATACAGTCTGTGTTGTAATTCAGAAAAATTCACACAATAAAGTCGCTGTATTTCATATAACATAATACAGTAACCCCTCATTATATCACGCCTTGATATATCGTACATTCGGATATATCGCACTTTTTCTATGTCTCCCAATTTTTTTCTGTACTCTTTTGCTTTGTTATTTTACTTGAGAAGCACACAGTAGATTTGGGAAAAAAAAAAAAAAAAAAAAAAAAACATCTCTTATCACATAAGTTTGGTAGAATTAATTTTTGCTCCTTGATCTTTGTTGAAAAGCAAGATATGAGAGAAAAATCAAATGACTCTGGATGATTTTTTCAGCAAGAAATGAAATGTGTATTTGTACATAAAATAAAAAATAAAAATTCTATTTTTATAGTTTAAGAGCATATTTTTTATTACAGTACATATACTATTAATTTTATTATATTTTAAAAGCATATGTTCATAAAAGTAAAGTTTTAACATATCATTCCCCCCCCCCTCCCTCCATCCGCTATATAGTGCATTTTTTTTGTCTTCCGAGAAGCGCGATATAATGAGGGGTTACTGTACATTCAGTTGTGTTAAACTCTCTCATTATTCAGCAAGGGTTAACTCATTTGCATAAGGGTATATGAAAAGAACACCATTACCACCACGTTCATCACTATCAGATGAACAAAGTTGAATGTATGCATGCATGTCTCTGGTGACAGCAAACAGGAAATTTGAGTGTATGTATGTAAGGTTTAAAATTATTTCGAAATTCTGGGGCTTTAATTCTCTCCAATTCTCCTCCTCTTTGCCTTTTCTAAATAGCTGCCTTTTAATTTAACCTAAATGTTCTTTCCTATGCCGCGATGACGCATCTCTCTAAAATAATTATAAACAACACGTGTGGAAGATTAGTCTAGAACAAGAAACGGGGTTCTTAGATGTACCAGCATGGGCCGAGTCCCTCTACACTCAAGAACTGCTTATCAGTTGTTCACTTGGCTCTTGACTACTATGTATCGTTCCTCGGCTCTCTGAGCTTTTGTAATTTACCTAGGCATCTTAGAAAATTAAAGTCAGTTATATAACCTGAAAATGCTTCTTTTATTCGTCACATATATGCACGCGGGTGATAGTGACCAGGAAAACTGAGCAAACAGGGTTTACCCTGTTAAGTAATGAGACTGGCACCGCATGGTGCTCTAGATGCCAGTAGTACACTCTCTGGCAGTGGAAACTATGGTTGGGGGCATACCCTCCAACATTGGCCTTCACCTCATCAGTAGCACTTACGCGATATCGCCGGGGAGGGGGGGGGGGGTGTGTTGGGGGAGTCATAACACCCCCCCCCTCTATGATAAATTTTTTGCCATACAAAATGTATATTCTTCACTCCCTTGTCACAAACACCTATACATATATATGAGTTGAAGTAGTCATAATCCCCCCCCCTGCTTTTTAGAGGTTTTCTCAACACTGGGTGTCTACCAAATTTCTGAAAGTCAATTTCCTGACTTTTGGGAGGTCCCGGGTAAAAAACTCCTGACCAATGCATTTTACTTAGGGAAATTGCACAATGCTTGTCTTTATATTTGCATATTTTGTACAACTTCTTTAAATCCATTTTGACAAGTATACAGGATTAAGCTTTCATCCATTGAGAAGCAGAAGTAGTTGCACTTTCTGATAGAATTAACTAACTGTTCTTGGATGGAAATACAGTCCTAATATATAAGTTACCAAGTAAGCTAATTTGTCTTTTACCTTCACGTCACGATGGATGAGTCCCCCATTTTCTCCTCCTTATACAAACACATCGCTTGATGCTTTCGCGGTCCGAAAAATGCGTCGCAGTTGCTTTCGGTTTCCAGTCTGACAATTAGAGAGACAGTGTAGAAAAAACAAAGACATGAAAAAAATTGATTCTTTTGGTGAATTTTCCGGACCCATTTTCCGATTTCCCGGCTTTTACCAGACTTTCAAGAGCGTTAGACACCCTGCAACATCATTATTAGAGGTTTTTTTCAATATCAGTAGTACTATCACGTTTTAAAAAACGATCCATGTTGCTAGCCTCCCGCGCGTTTGTTTCCCCTCTCCGGCGTTCGCCAAAGTTCGTCGGCAACTTCACTCGCCGCGTGACGTCACGTTTTCTCCCGCGGTTCTTCTTTCGGTTTTTCTCATGAGCCATGATCGCCGCAGCATATCTCCATAGTAACGGAGACATTTTGTTTCTGATTGGCCGGTCAGAACCTTGTTTTATGCAAATTAACTGTTGCACATGTGAATTGTACGTATATAATGTGGTTCCTTTTGGCTGCGAGTTATTGCATTTCTATGGCATGCTATTCGATTCTAGCCTCTGTATATTCTGTGTATGCTAGTTCTGTAAGACGCTCAGCGAGCGTGAATGTATTTGAACTTTATAATATTTCTTTTAATTAAAGAACTTTTGGTTTCTTAATGATGTCTCATAATTTCAAGTGTTAAATCACCACTGCTGGCAAAATGCGAATAATATTTTCTATGATTTTGGTTATGGGCCGAGCAATCCCATTGTAAAACTGCTCATTGCTGACTTTTAACAATGACAGCATATGTGCACATTGTCATTTTCAACTCAAGACCCGGCCGGTGTTTTCCGTCATTCGGCGATACCGAGGTGTCTTCACCGAGGAGTGTAGCGGCGTTATGAAGCAAGTGTTCCGGCTCTAGTGTTTTTTTTGTCATCATCCTTGTTGTCGTATTCTACAAGTATCATCATCTTGTGCCTTCAAGAGTTCCGTCACCAGTCAAGCTTTCGAATCCCCGTTTTAGTGTTTAGTTTTCAAGCTGGCGTGTTATTCCTTGCGTGGAAATGGACTTTTATTGAGTTGCTTCGACGGGGGCCAAGCATATCGGCGTTTCAGCCAAGCTTTAAAGGAGCCTTTTAACAGACTATGGAACTTTTCCTTGCAGTAATGTTTTGGTTTCATCAGTATGAAGTAGGACTCTCCCGTGTTGTAAGTTATATTAAAATTTTCATCATATGCATGTGTTTATTATACTTCTTGTAAATTAGTGTTGTAAAGTGGTAATAATGTGCTCGCATATTCACGAAAGTCACAACCAAATAGAGATGCTTAATGCATCGAACTGGAACACCTGGAAAGATGACATGAAGGTTTTGTTAATGGAAAGGGGAGTTTGGAAATTTATTGATAAAACTGAACCCGCTTTAGACGATAAAGCTACACAAAAGGAAATACTAGACTACAATTTGCGTAAAGCGAGGGCATATTCGACGATATATCTGGGTGTTAGCCTTGATCTTCGCTCACTTATATCAACGGTAGATTCGGGTGATGTTGCATGGGACACGCTTAAAAAGCATTTCGAACCCTCTTCTAGAGCTAGAACTATACAACTTTTAGATGAATTTTTCTCGCATCGTTATGTTGCGGAAGAAGGAATTGGATTATTTGCTGCTAAAGTAAAGAAAACAATACTTAAATTACGCGACTTAGGTCACCCTGTTGAGGAGTTATATCAGGGATTTCAGCTCATTCGATATTTAGATTCTAACTTTCAGAATATAGTACAAACGATTTATCGTTGGCCAGAGAAAGACTTTACCTTTCAGAAAATCTTAGACGAACTACTTGTAGAGGAGGGACGCATTCGTCAAGTGAAGGGGGACACAAGTAATTACGAGAGTACTTTGTTATCCACAACTGTTGAGGACACGCAAAAACATAAAAATGAAAACCCCAACAAGTTAGGTCCCTGCTTCCGGTGTAAAAAATACGGACATGTAATAGCCAATTGCAGAGTAAAGCTTAGTTTTAATAGAAATAAAAGTGGTACAAAACGAAAAGTAAAATCTAGTAATTATTGTGATGTTAAAGTAAACGAAAATCTCCTTAATGTTGAAGCTAGTAAACCTAATGCAGTAATAAACAAAATTTGGGTATTTGATACAGGTGCATCTAATCATTTCTGCAACCAAAAAAGTTTATTTTCCACATATAAACCAGTACAAAACACCACAATGTCTCTCGCGATAGGAAACTTAGAAAGTGAGGTTGAAGGTGTTGGAACTGTAGAGTTTGGTGTACGTCTTAATGGAAAAGTACATATTATAAAGCTGACGGATGTGATGTACTCACCGAAATTGCGTAGGAATTTGATATCTGGTTTGAAGGTGGAAAGTGCTGGTGCAAAGTTTATAGGTACAAACGGTAAAATTTGGGTATATAATAAAGCAGGTGAAGCAATTTTTTATGCCAAACGTACCAATGGTCTTTATTTTTTTAAACCCTCGCACTACATTAAAAATAAAACGGACGGCAAAAAGGTAGGAAGTAAAATGTATAATCTGTCAACTGAAACAACCAGTGAATTAGCCCTTTGGCACTACAGGTTTAATCATGCTAATATGGATTATTTAGTGCATACTAGTAAAAATAATAGTGTTCGTGGATTACCCACATTAAAAATCAATAAAGAATCTTGTACGTCGTGTAAACTAGCTAAAGCGCGAAGGAAGAGTTTTAAACCTATATCGAATATTAGATCTTCAAAACCACTTGAATTATTGCATCTTGATGTATGTGGGCCGTTGCCCGTTGCGTCACTTGACGGTAGCCAATATTTCTTAACTGTCACTGATGATTATTCTAGGCACGTAACTGTTTTTACTTTGAAGAAAAAGTCTGAAGTTTTTTATTGTTTTCAAAAATACCAAAGACGAATGGAACGGCAATTAAATTTAAAAATTGTAAATGTGCGTACAGATAATGGAATGGAGTTTTGTAATAAAGACTTTAAAAATTTTCTTGACAAAGAGGGTATTCATGCCGAAAGAACAAATACTTACACACCAGAACAAAACGGTGTTAGTGAACGGTTTAACTTAACAGCAATGAACGCAGTTAGGGCTATGCTTCATGCCAGCAGTTTAAATAATAAATTTTGGGGCGAAGCAATTCAATGCTTCGTACACACTTGGAATCGGATTTGTCATAAAAATAAAAATAAAACACCATTCGAACTTTTTACAGGTAGAAAACCAGTAGTCTCTTACTTTAAAATGTTTGGCTGCACAGCCTATGTAAACACACCGAAGAATTTAAGAAATAAATTAAGTTTAAAAGCAATAACCGGCATAATGGTAGGGTATGCGTCGGATACTAGAGGTTATCGCATATTTCTTAAAAATGGAAATAAAGTAATAGAAACATCAAATGTTAAATTTAGTGAGAGAATTAAGTGTGTGGAAGCCGAACTGGAACCCAGTAAGAGTAATAAAAGATTTGTATATTTTCAAAAAAATGATATGGATTTAACCAGTCTTGAGCAAACGCATGGTGAAATCACCCTCCCCCCAGATGAAAACATCGTTTGGATTAGACGTGCTGTTCCACGAAAGGATGAAACGCGAGTTGATATTTATTATAACATTGAGGGTAAAAATATGCGTTTAAGATCCGGTAATGAGGTAGAGAAATACTGTAAAGTGCATAACATTAAATTTGATAGTAATCTGTTTGATTTTAGTGGTAAGAACACTTATTCAGGAAAAGTGACAGATCAAATAAATTTAGATGAAACAACGGACAATTGTCAACCCGAAGCGCTTAATATAGAAATAAAAATTCCCAGTAATTATAATGAATGTATGTCGTCTGCGGAAGTCGAAAAATGGCAGTGTGCTATGGCCAAAGAATTAAAGATGATGCATGTGCGTAATGTGTGGGAACTAGTCCCTAAACCTGATAATAAAAAAATTATAGGGAACCGCTGGGTATATAATTTGAAATGTGATGAAAATAATAGGATAGTAAAATATAAGGCCAGACTTGTAGCGCAAGGATTCGCGCAATATAGAAACGACACATATGACGAAGTTTTTAGTCCGGTAGTTAATTTTTCATTAATCAGACTATTCTTTTCAATTCTTGTATGTTTCTTTAATTGGTGTTACTGTCAAATCGATATTAAATGTGCGTATTTATATGCACCTCTACAGGAAGAAGTTTACATGTATCAGCCACAGGGATTCAAAGATCCCAACCATCCTGATCACGTTTGCCTACTTAAAAGAGCTTTGTATGGTTTACGGCAGAGCGGTAAAGAATGGTTTTGTGAACTTGACCGAACACTAGAAAAATTAAAATTTAAAAGACTAGAATGGAGTAATTGTACATACGTATATAGTGATAATGTTGTTCTTCTTGTGTATGTCGATGACATTTTGATTTTTGGAAAAACATTGGACTGAGTCAACCACATTGTAAGTTTGTTCAAAAATGAATTTGATATCACTGTTTTAGGAAAAACAAAAATGCTTCTAGGAATTGAATTTGAAGAAAAGTTTGGAAAGTTATACATACACCAACACAAGTACATAGATAAAATTTGCGAACAATACAAAAGTTTTAATTTCCCACTATCAACTCTCCCCATTGTTAAAGGCTGTATCCTGTCAAAGACGGACAGTCCTGCATCAGAATCGGAAAGAAATGAAATGTTAAAGTTGCCATATAGAAACGTTGTGGGATGTTTGTCGTATCTCGCGAACCGTACGAGACCAGACCTTTGTTATGCTGTAAATATTTTAGCACAATTCCAAGAAAACCCCGGTGTAAAGCATTGGAACGCATTATTGCGATTATTGGGTTATGTTCAATATACAAGAGATTATAAACTTAATTTGTCAGATGTAACTAATGTAGAAATTAACTGTTATAGTGATTCAGAGTTCGCATCCAATAGAGATGATCGCATTTCTATGGGTGGGATATTGCTGTTCATGAGTAATGCGCCCGTAATTTGGCGTACGTTCAAACAAAATTTTATAAGTCTTTCTACCATGGAATCGGAATTTGTTACTTTAACGGAAGCTTCTAAAGAAGTTAGTTGGATAAAACACATCTTAGATGAATGTAATGAATTGGGAATTGCTGAATTACAATTAAAAGACAATAAGATATTTTGTGACAATGAGGCCGCGATTAGATATGCAAAATCGCCTATTGAGAATATTCGATCTAAGCACATTGACGTAAAACTACACTTTATAAGGGATTTAGTAAATGATGGACTTTTTGAACTTAGATATGTTCATAGTAAAAAGAACTTAGCTGATGTATTTACGAAGCCACTCCACAAGCATGGACTGAATAAGTTTTGTGAAGTTATATTTGAACGAAGTGTATAATATATTGTTTCCTTGCATAGGAATATTTGTGGTTTGTGATTAAAAAAAAAAAAAATTGTGTGTTTGTAAATAATTCTGCAGAATACGTCTAATAAGGTTTATTGTATTGTATTGTGTTGCATCGTTTAATATATATATACTAAAATGTTTTGAATTTAAATGTGTAAAGGTTTTGGGAAAGTAATTTTGAATTTTTTTCATGTTTTGATAATGTACTTTTTTTTTTGCTGCGATCACGGTGCATGAGAGGGGGCCGCTTGCTAGCCTCCCGCGCGTTTGTTTCCCCTCTCCGGCGTTCGCCAAAGTTCGTCGGCAACTTCACTCGCCGCGTGACATCACGTTTTCTCCCGCGGTTCTTCTTTCGGTTTTTCTCATGAGCCGTGATCGCCGCAGCATATCTCCATAGTAACGGAGACATTTTGTTTCTGATTGGCCGGTCAGAACCTTGTTTTATGCAAATTAACTGTTGCACATGTGAATTGTACGTATATAATGTGGTTCCTTTTGCCTGCGAGTTATTGCATTTCTATGGCATGCTATTCGATTCTAGCCTCTGTATATTCTGTGTATGCTAGTTCTGTAAGACGCTCAGCGAGCGTGAATGTATTTGAACTTTATAATATTTCTTTTAATTAAAGAACTTTTGGTTTCTTAATGATGTCTCATAATTTCAAGTGTTAAATCACCACTGCTGGCAAAATGCGAATAATATCTTCTAAGACATGTGAACAAAGAAAACAATGTGCGCTGCACTTTCCTTCCACAAAAGAGCTAAGCTTACATCCAAACACAGGACGGAGCAAGATAGGATGGCGGGAAATGCGAGAGGAGACATGACGTAACAAGAGAAGGAGCAGCTAACGGCATCCCCCCCCCCCTCCCACGCACACCAAACTTTCGCCGACACAAGTTCGCTCACGGCTGCCGGCGCCGAGGGAGAATGTTGAATTCCCTTCTTTCACGATCGGCGCCGACACACAGGAGTGTTGACTCGCAACAAAGCAGCTAGGGTTGCAAACCGCACCTCCGTGCAGGCATAATGCCCTAAAAAAGTAAACATTTGCTCAATTCCGTAGTTTTTTCGTACCATCCGTAGCTCCGTAGTTCATGCTACTTATCTGTATAAACTACGGATAATCCGTAGCAGTTGGAGGGTATATCGTTCCTCGGCTCTCTTGAGCTTTTGTAATTTACCTAGGCATCTTAGAAAATTAAAGTCAGTTATATAACCTGAAAATGCTTCTTTTATTCGTCACATATATGCACGCGGGTGATAGTGACAAAGAAAACTGTGCAAACAGGGTTTACCCGTTAAGTAATGAGACTGGCCACCGCATGGTGCTCTAGATGCCAGGCAGTAGTCACACCTGAGCTCTGACATAGTGAGGATCAAGCATGGTGTGAAAGCTATTCTTGAGTTTTTGTGATGGCAGAAAACATCAAAAAGGGAGCTTTCACTAGAACAAAGCTATGCGAATTTGTTGAAGTTAACTAAAACTTTTGATATTTCAAAATAAATGAGCTAAAATAAAAACTGACTTACAAAGTTCCAAAAAGTTTAAACTTAGTTTTCTCCCTTTCCCAAAGAATTATTTTTCATTTTAATGCTCGTATCGAACCTTTAACCATGTAAAACGAACAGCACTGTGAACATGTGCAAAAAGTAAAGAACTGTGTTCAGTTGTCTCCTCCTTCGGCAAAGCAGTTTAGTCGTTCTGTTTTTACAGAATGTATTTTTGCATATTTCGATATGCAAATTTTTTTCCTACTTGGTTAAGTTACCGTGTCAATAAACAAATTTTTCACCTGTGGGCATCCCCTTTGAATCCCGTTGGCAGTGACGTTCAAGTCATAGCCAATGGGATTCCGGGTGTTTTTCTGATATTCAGTATAGCACTAGCTTAGCATGTATATAAGCTGTATGCCTCGTGTCAAGCTTAGCAAGAAAGTGGGAAGGGTATGCCTCACGAGTGACATGGATTCGTTTTTCTAAATTTTTTTAAATGCTAGCACTCTTTCCTCATATGAGGCTAGCTATTTTTATTTAAGATGTTGTTCAAATTAATTGAAACTTTTAATCGTTTAACTTTGATCGACAAATTTAAATATTTTTTCCTCCTGCTAAATTTTTTTGAACTTGATGTTCTATATTGTTAAGACTTCCCAATTGTCAATGGACTTTTTCAACTTTTGAACTTTAGATGTTTGTTCATTGGATCCAATGATTCCTTTTTGTATTTTTCTGGATCTAATGATCTCTTTATGTAAATGTGATGTTTAAATTTTTTATGAAAAATAAAGGCTGTTGTTGGCCTCCGCAAACTTGCATTTATTTATCATTTCCACAGCAGGATTTTCTATTTCAGCATATGCTTTTGAAAATAAAATTTGGTAAAGCAGCAGTCCCTTTTTGGACATTAGGTAGCAGATCCACCCTCTGAAATTCCAACAACTTTGTTTTCACCTGGACAAAACCACTTCTGATATGCTTGTCTTAACTAAGGAGGCTGTAAAAAACAATGTGCTGTCAAGGGTCAAGTTTTCTGGTGGTTCAGCAAGTTCAAGAATAGATAGGAGACCGTTGAAGACATGAAGCCATCTAAACACCCTTCAATGAGTGGTTTGAATGAAAAAGGGGCAAAAGTAAAAAAAAATCTTTGACTACTGTTCTCAACAAGCTGCAAGACAACGATTCACAAAATAATTTTTAAAAATTTGATCATGAGGAAGGTTTGTGCAAAATTAATGCCGAAAGTGTTGAGTGATGAACAAAAAAAAATGACATGCTGACGTTTCCCGTGAGATGTTGGAGCACTTAGAAAATGAAACAGACTTTTTAGATCATGTAATAATGCCAAAGAATCATGGGTGCTCCAGTATGATCTCGAAATCAAGGGCTAAAGTTCGGAATGGAACATTTCGAACTCCCCAATGCCCAAGAAAGCAAGAATGTCGTAATCCAAGGCAATGACAATGATCATTGTCTTTTTTGGTGAGAGTGGGATGGTCCACAAAAAATTTGTACCTCCTGGACAAATAGTCCAGGCTGTTTTCTACGAAGATGTCCTTGCGCTCCTGCACACAGCCGTCGAGCAGAAACGACTGGATAGAGGTTGCAACTTTACACAGTCACCATATAGCCCCAATGTGAGTCCAAAAGACTTTTTTCTGTTTCCAAAGCTAAGTCTGAAAAGTCATCGTTTTGAAGATGCTCCAGCCATCCAACCGGCTGTCACAGTCTTTAAAGAGGTTACAGCAGCTGACTTCTAGGGAGCCTTTGCAACGTGAGAATCATGTTGGCAGGTGTGTATCGATGCCCAGGGAAACTATTTTGAAAGTTTTTAATATGTACCAATCCAATTGATGATTCTTTTTATGTGACACAGTCTCTTCACTTTACAGACAAGATCTGTATATGGCAATGATGAAAAATGGGTTAAAAATTGTTTTTAAAAAACAATGAGTAATAATTGATTTAACATGTTCATTGCCAAAGCTGATAATACTCAGCTTGTTAACATTATTATGATGATTTTTCTCATATAAGTTAGCAAACACATTAACCTTTAGAAGATAACCAGTCTTAAACCAAGCAAGAAACCTTCTAAAAGATGAACTTGGATTGCATGTTAAGAAAGCATTAATTTCCCCTTCAGTTATTGATAACCCGTTTCCTAGATTGGAGCAGATATGTCTACCAGTTAACTTTTACTTATGGGTTGGGAGAATATACTTATTTATTGTGGAATAAATAAACATTTCATCTAAAGAGGAGTGAAAGAAAGTGAAGTAAATATAAGTTGAATTTTAGTCTTTAAACAAACAAAAAAATAAAAAATAAAAAAAAGCCCCAATTCAATTTATTCTTATAACTTTTACTAGCATCTTCAAAATGATTAACCAAAAACATATTTAGTTTAAAAATAAATAAAAGAGTCAAGTAGATAATTCAAATTACCGAGTATTTGGCATGGTGCAATCTGAACCATACTCTTGAACATGCATACCAAAGAAACAGGTATCTACACCATCAATTTCTTCAAATGCAAACAAGGCTTTAGCTTTGTATGGAAATGTCTCAGGCCATTCACCACTATCAACAAACCTAGAGAAAACAGATAAGATATTTAAAATATATCTGTAACCATGCACCACTATAAATAAAGAAATAATTATACGTGAAATACAGGAATTCATTTTAGCCAAATCTTATGCTTAGCATTTCTGTGGAAGCTTCTAGCATTTTTATAAAATAGCAAAAATTTAAAAGGGGGTAATTTTCTTTAGCCCTTCAGTGATGTCGCTAGACTTTGGAAGAGACGGGTCCTTGGGACCCAGGACTCCAAAATTTACGGGTCCTTTTTTCCAAAAAGTGGGTCCTTATCGATATAAAAGCATTTGGTTAATTTCACGACTGATGTTATCACGTCTCACCCATTTTGGTGTGCTGATGCGTATGAATATCTTACTTATAAATAACCTAAAACTTATATTTCAAAAAATAAATAAATAAAATGAATTATAATTAATCAAGAAAAATTTGTTGTGACATGCATGTCATTTACTTTGCCTTCACGGCAAAGCCTTCCTGATGACGCCCTGAATCCTAATAATTAATAAATCCTAATAATAAAATCCCCTTTTGTATGTACAGTAAATAACCTTTTAACCCGAGAAAGGCTGCATCGGTAGAAATGTTTAAGAAAGTAAAATGTACTCGCAGTATTGGTTGTTTTTTTGTTTTGTTAAACTCAAATTTTGAACCTGTATCCACAAAAAAGTTAAGGGGTTAAACAACCAAAACCTTTCTATCAAGAACAAGTTTCGAAAGAAAGTGATTATGTTAACAATACAATTTTCCTTATCTCTCTACTGAAAGTTGAAAATAATGATTACATACTTTGCTTTCATGCCAGGTTTTATTTCAACTGATTTTTCAGAGCTTGAAACAACTCTAATAGTAACTTCTCCAGCCCCAGTGTTATTCCTTTTCAAATAACCATTAACACGGTTTTCAATGTACTGTCCAAGTTTTGTTTGCTGTAATCCTGTAAAATAAGTGCATTTATTTTTAAATAGTAGGTCATTATACAAAAGAGAAGACTAATTCAACAATTAACACTTCTTCACCCCAGTAGTTATACACATGAGGTTTAACATGTACTACAAAGTAAAGTGTTATAAAATTTGGAGAAAAAAAATTGTATTTCGATACAATATAGTTTAATACTGTTCAAGTATGTACAGTAAGACAGTTGAACAATCTCCTATTAAATGATCAACAAGCATTTAAAACCATTTCTTTATTGCAGTTCTTACACAGATCCTTTAATAATATAGTTTAAATCAGTAAATACAAAAACAGAGCTTTCATTAATTAATTCTATTAACTAAATATATTGCCGTGTTTCAAAAATGCAAAATTATAAACAGTGCATTGCGTTGTGTTCTAAAATGAAATGGCAAGGTACCAAGTAAAAAAAAAACCCTGAACATAATCTGAATTTCCTCAGCTGAAAATGAAATAGGTGTGTGTGTAACATGCATAGACAATAATGAGACATTTTGCAAGGTAATTACACTTTTATTGAAATCTGGAAAATATGTGATTTAAACTTAATGATCACTGTAAACAATTAGCTTAGCTGATGAACAGAATTTACTCTTAGGGCACAAACTACTTAAATAAACAATATTCTTGAACTTGAACAAACAATATGTATGCAAGACAAATTCAAATTTTATTCAAAATTGGATAATTCGATACTAAATCCTGAATCCCATAACATTTCATAACACATTAACACTTACTTTCAAAATAGATAGATTGCGTATTGCACAAATAACAGTATAGCTGCAAAATTTCATGTTGATCTCAAGCTACAGAACAATATTACATTTAATTTGCCCGCCAATTCTAAAGAAGGAAGGGGGTTCTTGCTACAAAACCGTCGGTGAGGTGAAGACTCCTCAGACAATGACGTTGGCTAAATGTTGTAGATGGAAAGTCTGAGAATCTCTCTCTCCCCCAATTGGGTCAGGTTGACCCAATATAAAATCAGCTGCAGATCATCAGTATCTCGCAGTGGAGAACTCCAGACAAAAAAAAGTTATAGCAAGGATATCACCTGATGGGAGATTCCGGCATGCTGCAGCAGGGTGTCTACCAAATTTCTGAAAGTCAATTTCCTGACTTTTGGGAGGTCCCGGGAAAATTCCTGACCAGTGCATTTTACTTTGGGAAATTGCACAATGCCCCTTCCCTTGTCTTTATATTTGCATATTTTGTACAACTTCTTGAAATCAATTTTAACTGAAGTATACAGGATTAAGCTTTCATCCATTGAGAAACTGAAGTTCTGATACAATTAACTAACTGTTCTTGGAAATACGGTCCTAAGCCATAAGTTACCAAGTAAGATAATTTGTCTTTTACCCTCCCTTGTATGAGGGTAAAAGACACAATGGATGAGACCCCATTTTCCCCTCCTTATACAAACACATCGCTAGATGCTTTCGCTGTCCGAAAAATGTGTTACAGTTGCTTTTGGTTTCCAGTCTGACAATTAGAGAAAGTGTGTTAAAAAAAATTGATTCTTTGGGTGAATTTTCCGGAACGGTAGACACCCTGTGTAGACGCGCTAATCAGGTCGCTAATCATCTCTGGATCACCGCTCGTGCTCCTTCCGCTGGTATAACTCGCAACTCCATCCTCATCGACAGAAACTGCCTAGACTGGCCTTGAAGAATTAAGGGCTAAAGAGGCGCCCTATCTTTTCACACACCCGCACTTAGCAAAGAGGCATTCCATCGCCTGCAAACCAGATGCTCCTCCGCTTTTTAGCCACCACCTGCCTCTTGTCACTTCTCGAGCTCAACTGCCAGATCGCGCCTCGCACCAAACCCCTCTCTCCCAAGCATGCGGCCCTCTCGGCCAATCAGCGATGGCCAACAGCCTAGCATTCACCGAGAACTTTCGAGAGACAACACACGGGAAAAGGTTTCGTGTGCAAAAAGGTGCGCTCTGTCGTAAAAATGGCGAACAGGCAAAGATGGCGATTCTTCAACCATCCCAAAATGGCCAAGATTTAGTAGTGCACGCTAATCGAAAAGAAAATTGGCAATTTAGCAAAACAGTACCTAGGCCGGCTAAAAAGAGTCAAATGGCACGGGAAAAAGCTCAAAATTTAAATTTAAATCTTATTAGGTGCCGAAACATAGCCAAAATATTAGAAAATAAAATAAATAAAAATAAAACTTAAATTATGAGAACACACAAGGGTTTAGCTAAAAAACAGAAGGAAGGGAAAAAAAAATGGGACAACAAACTTGTTATTAAAGAAAACTGACTTTCAAGGCAAAGCATAAATAAATCAAATGAATTAAGCAGATATCAATTATTTAAAAAAATTAAAGATGAATTAAAGACATACTATTATTAACATGACTTAAGTGAAATACACATTGAGAGATTGCAAAGTTATTGTAAAAATACTTATTGAAAAAACTTATTATTTAGAAAAAATGCAAAAACACTTAAATATAACAATAGACTGATATATGGAAAGCAAAGTAATAACTCAAATATTATATTTGAACACCTCAATATTATATTTACACAAAATATCTTCTAAGAAGGAGGACCCCCCCCCCCTTCCCCAGGCAATTAGAAAAAAATTTAGGGGGGGGGGGGAACATAGACCTTGCCACAAAAATAATTATTGACATACAATCACCAAAAATACAAATTTTGGGAGGAGTCCAGGCCCTAGTTGCCCACTCCTTGAAAAGCATATATAAAAACAAGAGAAATTCTAGTAATTGAAACAGTTAAAATAATATTTCCATGAATTATGTAACGCTAAGAATAGTTACAGCAATATACAGGGTGTCCAAAAAGAATGGTAACATGCTTTCATTCTTTATCCATTAGGGATAAGTGGGCAATGTAAACTAAAAAAAATGTTCAATAGGATAGGAAAAAAGAATAAGTTAAGAAAAAATTTCTCTCTTTAATTTTGAAAAAAAGTGACACTTTTTTTAAGTTTGTATACAACTCCCACACAAAATGATTCTCAATTAGTAAAATGTACCCCATACATAAATGAGGTAATGTACAAAATTTCAACCTTTCATCATAAAACGACTCGGATATCTTTAAATGAAGCTGGCTAGGGGCTATACATGAATTTAAAATAAATGTTTATTGCTAGAGTGCAAAAAAAATTATCTTTTTCTATAACTTCTGTATGATCTCTGAAAAGCGATCATCTAATGTGATTTCCCCCCCCCCTTTTGAGTGACACTGAAAAGAGGTTTAAGTCAGCATATATTTATCTTTATGTCTGACACTTTTTAGGATATAATTCTTAAATTCTGCGCACTACCTCATTAGTGTATGGGGTACATTTTATTATTTGGGAATTTCTTTATATGTGGGTTATACACAAATTTAAAAAGTAACTTTTTAAAAATTAATGAGAAGAATTTTCTTCTTAACAGTCTTTTTTTTTTGTATCTTACATTGAACATTTTTTTTCAATTTATATTGCCCACTTATTGCTAAAGCATTTTACCATCTTTTTTGGGACACCCAGTGTATCTATATAAATAAAATTAGATTTTTGTCTGTACATTTCTTGGAATTCAAAAATTTTGCGATTTCTATCCGTTTCAAGCACCTGGGAATCTGATGTGACCCTCAAAAAAAAGTTTGTCTGTCTGTCATTCTGTCCGTGACGCTTTTTTTGTTTAAGCATCGCGTAAAAACGACTGAAGCGAATGATATGAAATTCGCTGTCATGATAGGGGGTCACTCAACTTAAAACATAGGCGTCGAATTTTTAAAAAATCTTGATTAGATTTTCAGATTTTGCGAAAATCGTTTCAAACTGCGTAAATTTGTGTTCAAGCATCACGCAAAAACGACTGAAGCGAATGATATGAAATTGGGTGTCATGATAGGTGGTCACTCAACTTAAAACATAGGCGTCCAATTTTTAAAAAATCCTGATTGGATTTTGAGATTTTGCGAAAAACCTTTCAAACTGCGTAAATTTTTGTTCAAGCATCACGTAAAAAGCACTGAAGCGAATAATATGAAATTGGGTGTCATGATAGGTGGTCACTCAACTTAAAACATAGGCATCCAATTTTAAAAAAATCTTGATTAGATTTTGAAATTTTGCGAAAATCATTTCAAACTGCGTAAATTTGTGTTCGCACATCACATAATAACTGCAAAGGTGAAAAAATGATATTTGGTGAAATGATAGGTGGTCATTCACCTTAAACTAGAAGCATCTAATTAAAAAAAATCGATCAGATTTCGCGATTTTATGAAAATCGTTTAAAACTGAGTGAATCTTTGTTCCCGCATTACGTAATAACGACTAAAGCGAATGATATGAAATTTGGTCACACAATAGATGGTTGCTCAACATAAACTATAGGAGTCCAAATTTTAAACATTTTTGTTAGATTTTGAGATTTTGTGAAAATTCTCTCAAAATAGTTTATATTTCTTCAAATATCACGTAATAACGACTAATACGAATGATACGAAATTTATTGATATGATAGGTAGTTGCTAATCTTAATTTATAGGTGTTGAGAATTTTTAAAATATTTTGATTACATTTTGAGATTTTTCGAAAATTGTTTTAAAATGCTGACATTTTTTTCCAGCATCACGAAATAAAGACTGCAGGGAATGAAACGAATTTGGGTGACATGATAGGTTGTCACTCAACTTAAATTCTGGGCTTCGAATTTTTCAAAAATGTTGATTAAATTTTGAGATTTTGCGAAAATTATTTCAATATGCGTAAATATTCGTTCGCGCATCACATAATTACGACTAAAGCGAATGAAATGATATTACTTAGTTACTCTCTAACCTGTAATATTTTAGCAATACATAAAAATTATAACTTCGCTTTCTTTACTTTGGCAACATTCTACATCCATTCTGTGTACTCCTACAATGCTGACGAAAGTTCTTGCTTTTTGGAAATTTGCATTCACTAACCCGTCGAGGACGGGTACTTCAGCTAGTATATATATATATATATATATATATATATATATATATATATAATCTAAATACTAAGAGAAGTATATTTAGGTGAATATTTATTATATCAATAAGCTCAAGAAAGTAAAATGACTAAGTCATTAAAAATAAAATAAAATACACCGTTAACAAGAAAAGTTGCTCACCCCCCACATTTTTTCAATCATTGAAAAATGACTGTCCTTCCACCCTGTTAGAAACAACCATACATCAACTTTTAAGACTGCTAATTTAAAGAGAAATAAAGAGCCATATAAGTTGACTCTGTAGGATCCTTCTTTGAAATTTAAGTATCCACATTTTTATTTTTGTGGAATTAAATTAAGCATTTTGTGTACTTCTTCACAGAACTCCAAACTAACTCTTCGAAACTACTGTAACTAAAACTGTTAAGCTATAGGAAGCATTAATCATTTGAACTGTATTTTGTATCACCGAAAATAATCAGCCCTGCAGTTTGTTTTACTTGTCAGGGTGAAAGATATTTTATAAATCAATTTCATTATCTTAATTAGCAGTTTTACAGCGACATGAAAATAGTCCTTTTAGAAGTTGCTTTTAATAAGAAAAATTAGAACACAAAGTAATTGCAATATACTCAAGCCATTTAAATATCGAAGAACGACTCTAAAAGTTGATGTTCCACAAACATATTAAAATTTAAAAAGAGCTTACGTTTAGCAGTAAATCTATTCTCTTTTCTTTTTCTTCCTTTGCTTTTCAAACAATTTTCACAAGTAAATCTAAAATAAAAAAAGATTTCTAAATAACATTATTACTATTAAATTGGAAAAACTTTTTCTGAGACAAAGACAGGTTGCAAAAATCCAAGCATTGGTTGCAAGTATCTGTTGCTGCATAATAAATAAATTCACAATTCGAAAGTACTCCTCTAATCTGGTTTCATGGTCTTCCACCATTCAAATCTAGTTTAAACAAAAATGTATTATTAATAGTAAAAAGGTGTTCTTTGTTGACAGCTTTAAAAAAATCTAAATGTGAAATTACTACTAATTTATCTAGTGACTTAAGAAAGGGGGCTCCAGCTACTTCCCATATACTTAAGAGGGATCAGTGCAAAATAGTGTCTTCCTCAGCTTCCAGAATTGATGATTAATATACTAAATTTCCCACCACTTCATCATTGAATTGTTATATTCTTGAATGTATAGTCGAGCACCAAAAATCCATTGACTTAAACCCCACCAATGTCCAAAATCTGCACGCCTTCTCTGATACGAACAATGAAATTTACAGTCATTCTCAGATGATGAAATTTTGAAAGTGCTTTAAATCCAGATAAATGTGATTCTGATGATGATTGGACGAAATCTGAATAACAGAAAAAAGAAAAAATCCGTTTGATGAAAGTTTAGAGTCAGGAGAAGAATTCCTTAAATTTTTATGACATCTAAGTTCTGCAAGAGAACAAGAAATAATACAGACCCCCCCCCCCCCCAAAAAAAAAAAAAAAAATTTTTTTTTGAAACCATGTCTTGCTGGAGTATTATCCCCCCCCTCCATGATTTCTATTTAATATGAAAATATAAATGAAATGCTAGTGATTATGTGTTCTTATTTCATTGTAGTGGTATTCTCTTTTTTTAAATCAAAAATGCAGTGACTTATCATTTATGGTCAGAAATCCAAAGAATCTTGAAGTTCACACAAGCAATGGTCCCATGTTGTGCAGATTTCTGGCTCTCTACTGTATTATCAAGAAACTACTAATCAATGAGAAATATACAGAGTGTCCTAAAAGTTCCCATATTCCAACGTAAAAATCTTATTGTTTGTTATTTTTTAAAAATATTATATTTTATTATCTGCTTATCATTGCATCAATTCTTGAGAATAAATTTCTATGTTGCTTTGTTCTCCATAGTGAAATGAATTTATCATGCAGTCAAAGAATTTGTGCAGCTTGAGGATTATTTTGAATGCAAATTGTATGAACAATGCAAAGATGTTAGGCAAAATAAATATTCAAATGTTGCAACACCAAGCAGCATATAATGCTCTTTCAACTTATAAATACATACCTTCTCAACTTATTCGAAAATTTTGTAATATAGGTTTGGTAGAAGACTAGCACATGAGTGGAAGAAAAAAAGTTATTATACAGTCGTCTATTTCAAATCTCATGTTAAAGGAGAAAATGGAGATAGGGATTTCAAGTTATATAGGTTTTAAATGTGGTCAGTTATAAAGCATTTTAATTGCTTCTGTTGGGGGAAAAAAAAAAAAAAAAAAGTGTTGTGATCACCAGGGACGTACCCAGAAAAAAATTTTGGGGAGGGTCCAAAAATTTCGGAGGGGGTCCAAACGGTGAAAAAGGGAGAATTTTCCACAAAAAGACTTCATTATTATTTTGCTAACAAAAATTGAAATTTCGGAGGGGTCTGGACCCCCTGGACCACCTCCCTGGGTACGTCCTTGGTGATCAGTTATATACATCCGGGGCTCTCCTCAGGCTATTCTGGTCAGATGCATCACTTAACAAAATTTACTGACCACCCAGCTGACAATCAGAATATATTTTCAGATGCTTTAATTTTTTGGAAGAATTACACACGGGAGCATCATAATGCCATCAGACTGACAAAAATTTCTGGTGAGATTACTGCATACACCCATACTTATTTTTCAGGGTTGCCACTCAATTTCTGAAAAAAAATTCCCTGACTTTCCAGGTTTTTCCGACCACCATGTGATAAAAATCCAGACTACTTATGTTTATGACGTCATTCTTTGCATATTTTCTTTAATATTTTTAGCTTCCCAAAGTAGGGTTAAATGTTGTTTGTTTACAAGCACTGATTTTCCAGTCCAAAATATATGCTTTTCCAGGTTTTGGGCCAAAATTTGCAATTTTCCATGATTTATCCCTGACTTTTTTTGCCAAAATGAAATTCCCCGAATTTTCCAGGTTTTCTCTGTTCTCCCTGAACAGTGGCAACCTTGTTTTTTCTTTTTTTTTTTTAAAGCACACATACTTTTAACAATAAAAGTATTTTTTGATGACTTTCAACATCTAACTTTCTGTTTCGATTAGATTTCTAAGATTAACAAGAGCTGCAAATCCTGCTTTGTTCATTGTCAGTTTAGGAACATTAGTATGCAATTTCTGTCGTTTATGTTAAGCCAATGCATACTAAAACCGGCCTAATTTAAAGGCAAAAAGTACTCTTAACCTTTAGAATTCAGCTAGGATGACAGCCAACCCATGAAATATTTTTTACCAAAAGCCAGCACCTGGGTTTACTGCTGTCCCAGGGGTTCCTTCCCTATTCCAGCAGGTGTATTCTTCTTCAGAGTTTTACAAAAGAACATTTCAACGAAAAGGGTGAAAAATCTAGATTCTGCAAAATATCTTGCCACAGAGTAAATGTTCAGTAACATAGTGCCAGACTCTTTAGAATATAAACTGAGTTTTGTATGAATTTAAACATTGGTGAAAACTGCATGTTGTGATGTCACAATCATAGAGCAGTCACACACGGGAGTAGGATGACATCATATGCCACATCCTGATCCCCTCATCTGAGCATCCCATGCTTCTTTTTTTTTTGAGGGGATGTTAAAGAGCAGCTTTGCAGATAATCTTTAAACACATAATCTAAAAATTGCCATTTCTAAAAATATACAAGAAACCCCCAGTATGTTAAAACACATTTCTAGAAACATGCATAAATAAGTTCAGCTTTGCCTACTAGAAAGGGTTCGACATTTTGAAGATTATAAATGTAAATGAAGTATTTTCCCCTAAATGTAGTTAAAAGTGCCCGACTTCCCAGATCTGTAAAAACAGTCTTAACAAATTTCAGCAAAACCTCTTTCTTGAGATTTTTTCTCTTTTTTTAAGGGAGAAAGATATTGTGTAAGTTTCAAAAAAGCAGAAAAGTTGACAGCTCTTACAATTACTAATTGCAAAAGTTAAATATTTAAAGTAAAGGTTAAAAACCAAATCTCAAAAAACATAATACAAACCCTTCTGGCCAGATCGATTCAAAATGGAGGGCACATATTTTATGCATCTTTCTTTCACACTCCGAGCATTCAACAAAGCTAAAGAATATATACATATATATATAAGTTTATTATAATACATATGATAAGTTTTAAACATCAATTACAACACATCTTGTAAACATACTAATAAACTGTAGATATCTGCAATTAACGAGAAGGAGTGAAGAACATATCTAAAATAAGCATACAATATTCAAAAGAAATATAAAAAGAAATTTTTTTTTCCAAAAGCTTACATAAATAAATGTATATAGCAAAAGTAAAATAAACTAATGACTAAAACATACCATCATGCCTCCAAGAAACAACAATACAGTGGGCTTGTCACAAGTGTAAGTAAAAACAGAAGATTATAAAAATAAGATTTTTTGAAATGAAAATATTTATAATCGCAGGGCTGCCACTCTAAAATTTATTTGAAATAGTTAGTTTAGTGGACTTCAAAGACAAAATTAGCAGCTTAACACAAAGAGTAGCAAAACAGTTGCATACAAAGTTAACAATACCACTGTTTTCAACATTTAAAATAATTACAAGTAACTAAACATTTAGTATTACATTTACTATGCCTTATTACAAGAGAAAAAAGTAAAATGGGATAAACTTACTTTAAGTGAAGATATAAAAATAAAAAATCAATACAAAGTGTCTCAGAATTTTAGGCTTTTTTGAAATAAAATGAAGTATATTGGATTTTTTTTTTTGGTTAATAATGTTATTCAGTTTAATCTGTTTAGTCTCGTACTCTCTTCCCATGCATTTTTTTGGAGTTTCTCAGTACAATTTAGATCCTTGTCAGAAGAAGGGGACTTCTGAATATTGGCACCCATCAGAAACTGTTAGCTACCACTAAAGGGACGATTTTCGGACAGGGTTTGTACTCATTTTTCAAAATGAAATTTGCAGAGTTTCAAAGGTGATTTTTCAAGCATTTTCAGATCACCACAAAAAATAAACATATGATAGGATAAGTACTGAGTAACTACTTTTTATTTATATGCCCCACTTTAAGGTAAAAAAATTATGATAGCACTATGGTAATCAAAATTATGCTCCCCTCAATTGTAGCATAAACAGCATTACATTTATATCAAACATGGTTTCATATTCAATTTGACCTATAAAAATCAGGAATTATGTAAGAGCTTAACAGGAGTAAAACAGAATTTTCAGGACTACTTCACTGATTGATAGCTCCAAGATAAATTCTTTTACTACTGTCAGTACACAAGGCTATTGATAAAAATTTTCACATTCTTTAGAACTAAGTAAACCCCAGCAATACTATGCATAAACAATGAAATATTTAAACTTAAAGGAACACATTCTATCAAGCTGTAACGAAAGTTTTCTGCCATATCTGCCTGAAATACTAACTTCTAACTCCTTAGATAACTGTTTTTGAACTTTCGGTACCAAACCTGTACAGTGTCACATGATACAACAATAGTACTTAAAGCTGTACTCATAATTCATTGATATTATGTAGCTGACTTTTTGCAACACAACTGGAAGTAAATGATGGTTCTAATCCTCTAGAGTGATAGTTCTATTTGAGACACCTTATACTTAATGATAACTATATTTTTTTACAGTCACAACACAGTGTTATAAAGTAAACCTCTTTCTTTCAAATGTCAAAAATCGTTTGACAAAATATGAGCAAATACGCCAACGAGAACTGTGTGCTGATGAAGTTTGCGGTGGCGGGAAACTTTCGTTACAACCTAATACATTGTATTCTAGCAAACATCAGCAGCGTTCTTATACACATGATATAAATATTACACAATCTAATTTTGTGCACAGTACACAAACACAAAGAATAGTCCCTTCTTAATTCAACCAACCCCACTGAGAAATGGGAGCAACCACAAATGCTCAGAACAGCAGGGAGAAAATGAGAAGCAAGTGTACCATTCATCCTAAGCAGTTGTAAGTGATGGATGATTCGTCTTGTATACATCCATTTTCGATTGTCTGTGTGCATCATTAGGGAAGTAGGCCATTGAATAGGGTGAAGGCCATAAAAATAAAGAGGTGTGTGTGTGTGTGTGTGTGTGTGTAGGGGGGGGGGGATAAATTTTCTTAAAATTCCAGGGTTGAAGCTAGATTTTCCAGGCTTTTAAAGGAAAATTACATTTTTCCATGGGATTTCCCTGTTAGCGTATGAACATGATCGAAATAGTCAAATTTTTCTCATATCCCTTATTTAACTTATACAAGCTGATTTAACTTATACAGGGGACTGCATCACCTCAAAATCTCACCCTTAATTTAGCTTACAATTGAAACTTGGATTACAAATTAATACACAGCCCCCCCTCCCCCAAACCGAAATAAAATCCTGGCTATACCACTTGCATAAATCATTAGTCAATCTGTGTAAATATTAAACGTAAATGATGAAAAGTTAAACAGTTTTTTAGTAAACAATGAGAGAACTTCATAATTTCTTATTCAGGGTTCGTACTCATTTTTAAAATGAAATTCCCCGAGTTTTCAATGGTGATTTTTCAAGAATTTTAAGATTATCGAAAAAATAAAAAGTATCAAGTCACTACGGGAAAAAACGCTTAAAATACTGCCCTTAAACAATAAAGTAAATAAACTTTGTGAAAAAACATACATAAGATGTTACTTGTAACTTGATACGATCGTTTCGACCTAAAATTCTTTCGGTCTTCCTCAGTCAAAGCCCTTTGTCTCCCAGAACACCCTCTGTTCTGGGAGACTAAGGGCTTTGAGGAAGACAGAAAGAATTTTAGGTCAAAACGATCGTATCAAGTTACAAGTAACATCTTATGTGTGCTTTTTCACAAAGTTTTTTATTTATTTTATCAAGTGACTACTTTTTATTTATGTGCTCCTCTCTAAGGTAATCAAATTATGATAAATAGTAATCAAAATTATGCCAATTCCTCAATTGTAGCATGAACAAGGGATTAAATCATAAATATGGTTTCATATTCATTTTAATCTATAAAGAATCAGATTATATAAAAGCTTTACAGGCATGAAAAAAGTTTTCAGGACCACTCATTGATTGGCAGATCCACAGTAAATTTTTTTCTCAGTACATAAGGTTATTGCTAAAGATTTCCATATTCTTTAGTACCAGGGTCATATTTGGGAGGAAGGACGAAGGGGGGCAGGCCCTTTGACTTTTTGGATAGGTCTATAAATTGTTCAAAATGCAAATTGAATGTGTGAAATCATAAAATACATGAATCAAAAGTTCTAAAATAAAAGTTCGGAGGGGGTCATGGCCCCTTCACTGCAGCAGCACTTGTTCAGGAAATGTAAAACAATAATTAAAATACAGCTATTTTAAACAATATAAACAATATAAGCATTATTCATCTCGTATATATCCACTTCCGATAGCAGCACGAGTCATTTGGGAAATTAAAACTGATTTCTTGTTTGTTTGTATAAAATTAGGCTATATTATTTGATTTTAACATCATTATTGATTAAATGACCTTCAGAAGCAAAATCTTGCTAGCTCGTACTTTCCCTCTCTCGGTTTATGCAATGGGTTTCCTTCTATTTTTTGATGGATCATTACTTTTGCATTTTGAAAAGTGTGTGTGTGTGAATGTGGGGGGGGGGGGAGAGAAGAGAATTCCATTTGCTTTTGGATGTACGAGCCACCTATGTCCCAAAGTAACTTCCTTGGATGAAAATGGGAGTGAAGGGGCCTTGGAATGTAGTTAGCGGCACCACACTGATTAAATGTTTAAATTTTGTAATTCCAGTGCATATGCAGGGATCGAAGCAGGCGAAATTTTAGCCCGTTTCACGGCTCCTTCACAAAATTCAATCGATTAAAATGGTCCCATCATAAAACTGTAATAGATAAAAATGGACCCTTCACAAAATCATAATCAATTAAAACAACCCTTTTTTTGGCATATTACCATACATTTTAATTTATTTTGTAAATTATTTTAAGAAAAAAGTGAATTTTACAAAAATTGGTATGAAAATTCACAAAAATAGGTGTTGAAATTCTCAAAAATAGTTATTGTAATTCACAATAATAAACACTTTTCACAAAAATAGGACCCTAGAAAAAAATTCCTGGATCAACCCTTGATATGGCAACATCTCTGGGAATTCTGAAAATAGTTGCCTGTTTTGTAAAATAGTTTCATAGATACAGGAAATAGTAGCTTTTTGGGCACTTTTGGCTTGAAAAAGTTGCCTAAAACCAAAAATAGTAGCATTTTAGTAGCAAATGGCAGCCCTGCAATCACTGCAATTCTCATTAGGGGTCACATACAGTAGATTGTAAAGACAAAAATAGCAAGGTTTTGGTAAGTGGCTTAGCAAGAACTAAAAAATCCACTTTGGGCCCTTCCCACTACTGAAAACATGACGAAGGAAGAGAAGCGACTTTAAATGTGGCTCTCCAAGTGACGTCAATACAAGAAAAGCAACACTTTAGTTCAAGTATTATTTTCCTAATACAGTTGTTTCCAAAAGCAATATTTCCAATAGTTGTTTCCAAAACCAAGAAAGAAAAAAAAATCAAATACTAATTTTAAACCATACTATTTTAAAAGCAATGATTAGAGAGATAAATTGGATTATATACACTAGCATCACTAACTACAACTATAATAGTAATAAGTAATGCACTAATAAAAAACAACCCTATTAAAAAAAAATTTTAAATAAGTTATTTTTTTAAATGAGAAAAAGACTTCTTCCCTCCATTCCAATCTCTAAATACAATTTAAATAGTTAATTCTTCCCAACCTCTGCTAATTTTTTAAAACAATGAAAAAAAAAAAAACACTATTTAGATCAAGGGTATGTATTAGATGTTAGAAATTTAGATGGGTAGTTATACATAGAGGCAGATTGAAATAAATGTTTATAATATTTGGCTTTAAAGAGTTCCGAACATAGATATTTAAATCCTGCTATATGACTAATATTAAAATCATTTCTTTTATCCCATATATTAATACTAAACTATTATTAGGTCTCTCTTTCATGCAAATATAACTTATTATTATGTAGGATTAATTTTAACAAACATTTAAAGAAGTCTCAATTTATATGAGCTAGTAACAATGTTGTTGGCATTCAAATGAAAAAGATCAATTATTACATTAAATAAATCACCTAGATTATATTATTAAGTAGGTCTTTGGTTTATACATAAGTGTATAATAAATATTTTTAATATTAAAAAGATAATTAATAGTTCAAAACTATAGCTTATATAGATTGGTTATTAATTCTTATTAAATTTTCAGTGCATAGCAGATTCCTCTTTCATTAGACACATAAATGATTTAACTTCCTGTATTTAATATGCTATAATTTACTTTCTAAAACAATACTCCATATATATACTTGTTAAAAGTAAATTTACTTCTTGTTTGGAAATTACAGATTCCTGGTGATCTGAGAGACACAGATTCAGATGTGATGTTCATAGCTGGGCACAGCAGTGAGACTACCTCTCTATGTGCTTGAATATACAGGACATCAAGATAATCCTTTTAAACATATGGAGTCTTTTTTTGTGGTTTTGACTAACCTTCTCCCACATGCTATTTATAATTTCCTAGAGACTGTAATGACTTTATGATATGGACAAAAATTGCAGGGATTAAAAGAAAGATAGTGGTTTTAAATCAGGCAGAGAGATTTTAAGATGGTGATTTTGATAGAAGTAAGGCCATTAAGCAATAATTGACAATACCAAACTAAATGTTGTTCTAATTAAAGGAATCTTGAAGGAGGGTTAAATATTATCCCTTGAAAACTTTATACCCTCTGCACATAAAAAGGAATGTATGAAAGACAACCTTTAAAATGCCAGTTTTAATTTTTAACTTAATTGCATTAATTATAAACATATTCAGCACTCACGGTTCTCGTTCAAGATGGTCATTTTTCATTTCAACAAATTTGTCCTTTCTGATAATCCTGTAAAATGAAAAATAAAAATACAATCCAAATTTTATTTCTATTGCTAAAAACATACTTTATCCATAAAAGAAATTAGTAATGATTTTCAACCATAAATAAATCACACATAGCAGCATTTTAAGATATTCATAATTTAATATTGTCTGCAGTTTTAATATCCCCAGACAGAATTGTTTTCATTTAAATGGATATTACAGGCATATTTAAAAATGTAACATGGTGCAAAAAGCTATCATAAATGCCTTTAAGTTAGGACAGGTTACATTTTCCCCCACCCCCTAAGCTGATGGGCCTCCACATTTGATTACAGCCCCTGGACCCAAGATCAGAGATGGACCACATACCCCCTTTTATTACAGCCTTGTGCTGCATTAAAATTGCACTGCCATCTCTTACTCGTACTCTTTTAAAAAAATTAATTTAACCTGCAAATCTAAAATAGTTATCATAATTATTCCCCATAAGTCCAAACTATATTTATAAAATTATGTTACTTAAAATGACAAGAGTTAAGTACCAAATGAATGTATTATGCTTCATATTAAAAGAGCTAAACTTAAGGATTGCTAGTAATGGTTACATTTGACTTATCTCATTTTAAACAAAACCTTATACATAAAATTTACATCCAGTTATGGAAAAAGCCCAGGCTGGGGGATATTTGCCCCTCCTGTCCCTCATTCTCAACGGGCCTGGCAGGAAGAAAGGGTCGAATACACACACAAGTTCACAGAACTCAGGCAATAACAATTTTACTAAACTTTAATGATAAACGGTTTATCACAAATGTGTTATTTTAAATTTTAAGCTACAATTAGCTGTATTCTTAAAAATTTTTGTTGGATAAAAAAAATCTATTCAAAATATTTTTTCTAGTTTGTATTAGTTATAGTAATTAAAAATTGAAACTGATTATGGATGTACCCCCCCCCCTTCCCCACAGGGGTCGAGCCTGAACCCAGGGGTCCACTCAGCCCAACCCTTGTGGGGACAATGCCTAAGCTTATTTATTTTAGTTTTCATAATAAATTTTTATCAACAAAGTCCTCATAAGCAAGTCTGAATTCAGCATTTTATGTCAATTACGCATCAATTAAGTAAAAAATCTGATGTGTCCAACACATGACTTCCTTGCACGTCTATTAGATCAAAAATATTTTCGACGCACTTCCTCTAAACTTATTTGTTTGAAAGAGATAAAATATCAATAATAGTAAGGTTTAGCGATTTCTAGACAAATATTTCGATATCGCCAAGCTGAGTTCAATTTGAAATATTTCCTTCTGACAATTTATTTGGCGATATTTCACCAAAAGCCGACAAACTTGAGATAGTCTGCGAGATTTTGGGGATAGCCAAAGTAGTCATTGACCACAGACTTTCAATGAATTGAATGCATCCATACACCTCAATGTATTTAAAGTCATTTGGCTCACCCTGTAAATAAATTCTCAGTCGATTGCGGTCAAAAAAGATATGGAAAACAGTTAGATATTACAATAGTTCTAAATACAAAAGTTCAAAAATTTACGGGTTAAAGTTTTAGTGTTATACAAAAAACGAAATAATTTTTGGCGCCAAATTTGGCGATATTTCGGCGAAACTCGTCAATGTCGACGAAATTTGGCGAGGTTTTAAGCATGAACCAAACAATGACAGATTATCGCCAAATTTGGCGATATTTTGCCAAAACTCGCCAAGAACGATGACAAATGGCGATACTTTGGGCATGGACCAAATGACTGACTATCGCCAAATTTGGCGATATTTTGCCAAAACTCGCCAAGGTCGAGGACAGACGACGAGTTTTTGGGCATGTACCAAACAATGACTGTCTACAGTTGTATTATATTGAAGATGTCCATAGACATTAAAGTACTAAAATTCTTTTCGGTGGTCCTGTAAATAAACTCTCCAGTAGATTGGAACCAAAAATCGAGATACACAACTAGATGTTACAACATTCTTATATATGAAATTTCATAATAGTTTTTGAGATTTGAGAGTTAAATATGCACACACGTACACCAAAAGTCGCCAAGCTTGGCGACTTTTGGCATAGCTCTTGAGGGAGGCACGTGACCGTGGTCGGACCCTTACCTAACTTATGTGGTAGGACGGTATTGTGCTTGAAATGGATGAATGCCCCTAAAATTGCCATTGACCGTAATGTATTGGAAATCTTTTGAGTGTTCCTGTAGATGAACTACAAAAGACACTTTTTTTAATGGAGAAATTCATTTTCTAACTCTTTACAGCATACATCACTTCTGAGTCGTTTGAAATAGCCCAATACCTCTAAAAAACGCTTTGATGAATTTCGGCCCATAGAGCGTAATGTATTTCGAATCTTTTGGGCGGTTCTGTAGATAAACTATCCAGTCGAATGGAATCGAAAGGGGAGGTGCACAACTAGATGTTACAGCAATCCTAAATATAAAGTTTCAACATTCTACGCCTAATAGTTTTTGAGATATGCGAGTTTAATGAGTTTCGGCCCATTGAGCGTAATGTATTTCGAATGTTTTGGGCAGTCCTGTAGATAAACTATCCAGTCGAATGGAACCAAAAGATCTGCACAACTAGATGTTACAACTATCCAAAATATGAAGTTTCGACATTCTACGCCTAATAGCTTTTGAGTTAGGCGAGTTTAATGAATTTCGGCCCATAGAGCGTAATGTATTTCGAATCTTTTGGGCGGTCCTGTACATAAACTATCCATTCGATTGCCACCAAAAGGGGAGGTGCACAACTAGATCATAGAACAATCCTAAATATCAAATCTCAACATTCTACGACCAATAGTTTTTGAGATATGCGAGTTACATACATACATACATACGTACAGACGGCATGGAAAAACTGGCCACAGCAGACTCGCCGCTGGTCAAAATGAGTTGCAGACGCGTTAATATGATCGTGCATGCTAGCCTACGATAGGATGCATCGAAAAATTTTTTTTAATTAAATTTAGAGGTAGTCAAAATCGGTTTTTTTGTCGAAATTTGGCCCCCAAAATTTTTCGGGATCGCATTACTTCCTTATACTACGTACAAGGAAGTAAAAATATATTTAAGAGTAAATACTTTTGTTGACTTTCCAACAAAGTAGAAAATTTTGGTCTGCCTATACTGTAATTGCAGCCAACATAACACTTTAATATGAAATTTATGTTATTGATATGTATATATCTTTAATTTTCATTAATAATCATTAATTGTAATTGATCTACTTAATCTCAATACAAATAGTAATTTTAAAGAAGAAGAAATTATCTATAAACTCACGTGGGAGGCTGAGACGGATCATCACCAAGAGCCACTGTATCACCAGGAATTTCCGAAAAGCATTTAAGACAATATGTATACCTAAAAAAGAATTATAAGTAACATAACTAACTTAAAAATATATAGAAAAGTAATTCAGAACTGATTTTAAAATAGGAATTACAAAAACTAGTAATACTAACTGTAAAAAAAGGCTTTTTGAGTAGTTGATTACATTGTTCCCCCCCCCCCTTAGTTCTATCCTTTAATACCGTATTTACCCGCGTATAAGTCGAGAAATTTTAGACAAAAAAGGCTTTAAAGTTGGGGGGGGGGGGGTTCGACTTATACGAGGGTCCTTAATTTTTAATTTCATTTTTTTTTTTAAAATCAGAAGTCAAAAATACCCTTTTAAAAGACAATTGTTCCCTTCCTACATTCCATAACACAATGACGTCGTTTAAGGTTGATTTTCATACCAGGAAGAATGTAGCAATACAAATATTGAAAATGTGTATCATGTTGCTGCTGTTGTGGGATCATGGCCAATTAGATACACGTGGGCTCTAGGCTGAAGGGTAGGGTGCCCATGTGGAGGTCTTTCCAAGGGATCCTAACACAATACATGTATCACGATGAGCTGATGACGATGAATGAATTTTGTGAATTGTTTGACGAGTCCGATACTGAATCGGATCTTGAATCAGTTTAACTTTGTACATCAGTATTTTACCATATCATACTATCAGTAGCGTCCTATTATTATTATTCATTATTTTCAGTTTAATTTTGTATACTACTTTTGTATATTATTATCTTTATTACTGTATATTTAGAACTTTCTTTTTTTTTCAGATGATTTTGAATAAATGTATTCATGGTTCAGACTCTTTTCAGAGCAAAAAAAAATAAGCACTTTTTAAGGACCCCCAAAATTTTCTTAAGTAGGGTCTATCCACAAATGATGTCACGCTTGGAGGAAAGGAGGGCTGTGAAATTGTGACGAGGGGGGAGGGGGGGGGGACAAGATGTGTGACATTATACATTTACATTAAAATAAAAACATTTAAAATCAGAAAATTAAATTTGATTTCTAGCATTTAAATTTGATTTCTAGCATAGTGCTTTGTTTTTAAACTGTAAGTATATGTATATGTAATACAGCATGACATGTGCCAAGGGTGGTATGGTGAAGTGTGAGCAGGAGGCAAAGAATATTTTTTAAAAAGCGTGACATTTATGGACAGCCCCTTATTACTTTCGTTATTACCAAACTTTAGATTTTTTTATTGTAAAGTTGGCAGGTTGTTGCTTTAAGTGCAAATGTGCCAATTTTCCAAAATTGAAAAGCCCACAATTTCTTGCACATGTATGTACAAGCAATTAATACAGACAAAAAATTCCTTTTTTTCTCTCAAGTAACATGCATGTCCATATTCCGTAATTTATGGCAGAAACGCTGCACCCATCGCACCCACGAAAATGAGCTTAATTAACTAGAAAATTATCAGAAATGCCACACCCGCGATCCCCTCCCTTTGAAAAAAAAAAAAAAGAATTATCGCACTGGGATGTATTTCGGGGGGGGGGGGGGGGGGGAGATGATAAGCGGTAAAAATATCTCCTTTCCCATATGTTTTAAAGTATTTACCGCTATTTTACGAAGCTTACAATTTCCATTTTCAAATAATCAGTGTCCGATTTTATATAAAACATCAGTTTTTATATTTACAAAGGCGAATTTATAGAAATAAATAACTTGTAAAAACTTCTTGCATTCGCAAAAAGTTCGGACAGTATAGCACATGCTGATAAAGTGAAACAGCGATCCGATGAGCAGGCTCCACTCAAAAGTAAACACTTTTTTTTTTCTCCGCGGACGGCCAGCTGTTGATTACGTAATGAGTGTGCTTCAGCGAATTGTTTGTTTTAAGCTTTGAATGTTGTGTGTTGTTGATATTTCTATTCATTTATTACTTTTGATATTTATAACATTGGGGTTTATTTTAAAAGCACTCAGCGTTTCCTGAGCTTGCCAATTACTTGTAGTGTAGTCGAGTTTTTCCTTTAATAATAGCGTAAGGCAGTGTTTATTCGGTACAGTGCTCCTTCACAGGGTGCAAAGCCGCACGGCGAAAAAACAGAAATAACTTATAAACTTTTAAATGAACTTTTTTTTTTTTTTGGGGGGGGGGGGGGTAGAATGGTTAAACTCACACCGGGCGCAACAGACTAGTTTTGGTTGAGATTCAGTATTTTAAGAACAATCAGGCCCGGACTGGCTCTTAAGAGGGCCCTTGGCTATTGAAAAGGGGCTCCAACGTATGACGTCATCGCGTTACGGTACGATCAATATGAACGCAGCTTGAGGCAGGAAAAGGGGAACGAAAAGTTTCGATGCCAGACAATTTTACGGTCGATTACCACTAGAAATTAAGCACTTTTTAAGCACCTTGCAGCTATACTGAGAAACTTTAAGGATACAGGTAAAAAATTAAGTACTTTTTAAGCACTTTTTAAAGGCCTTAAAAATGAAAAAAAAAAGTAAGTACTTTTTAAGGTATTTTAAGCACCGTCCGAACCATGGTATTTTTTTAAAAGTTAAAGTGGTGGGTCGACTTATATGCGGGATTTTAAAAAATTCAAATTTCTTAATCAGAAAAGTGAGGAGTCGACTTGTATGCGGGATCGACGTGTACCTGGGCAAATACGGTAAGTAAAATAAGAAATAAATTTTTTGAGTACAAGAAATTGGAAAATTTTAAGAGAATTACTTTTGAACAGTCCAACCATGAAATATCACAGGCATGACAAATAGAAGGCAAAACCACAGAAGTGAGTGGGAAGGAGTTAAAACTGTCTTCATTCTACAAATACTTTCTAGGATTTTATTTATGTTTTTTTTTCTTTTCTTTCCTTTTTTTTTTTGGGGGGGGGGGGGTGAGGGGTGGGGGTAATTTTCAAAATCATGTGTTAATATGTTGGCTTTTAGCCAAAAATGTTCACCTTTTCATAGTAAATATTAAACGTTTGAAGTAGTGCATTAAAAGTATGATTAAGCAAAAAGTCTAAAGTCATTTTGAAAGAGGATAGTGTGTTGCCAGTTAATTCAGTTATGAAGAAACCAAGAGGGTAAACACTGTGCATGAACAACGTAAAAAAACCCTAAAAAACAGTTGCTCAGGCAACTAAAAAATATGCCTTGTCGACTAGCTTTCTTTTTTTCATTAATTCAATGTATATATGTGGTTCCTAATATTTTACATTTTTTTCCCAAACCCTGTGAATCTTCATTCGATTCTTAGCAATTTAACTGGGTTTCTACTCCAATCCTAAAATAAAATTCCCCTGTCCTTTCCTTGATCAAAAAGGGAGAAAACACAGCACAACACAATTATGGTGACCACTGGTGCAAAAGAAATAGCTTTAATTGGCATGAATAAGGCTTGATGTAAATAAAAACAGGCTCCAGATTCACCCACCAAAACTGTTAGTAGGGGATTTTCCTTTTTACTGAAATTGAAACATAAAAAAAGTTGAACTTAATGTGACATTAAAACTGAGAACTGAAGGGGAGTGAAGAAAAATCTTCACTCCACTGCATATTTTATCTGTCATTAAAAGGTATGTAAATATATGGATTCAGAGCACTTATTAATTTAATAAATATTAAAATTCTTATGCTCAAATCTGCTATTATATATTGATATGTAACACATCTATCTATATATTTAAAACAGAGGGAAAAAATGTAATAATTTTAATTAATTATTGCGAACTATTGTTTCAAAAACACGTACAGATCTTTTAGGTAGATTTGACCTTAAAAATCACCTTTGAACTGCAAAATGTTAAGTGTACTTTATTATCATAAATTCATAAATAATTAAAAATATAAATATAAGATAGGCAGCTATTTTTATTGCCACAGCACTGGAGAGATAATTTAACCCGTGGGATGGCACGTGGGGTGTACTATACCCTACACCTACAAAAAAAAAAAAAAAAAAAAAAAAAAAAAAATGGAATATTGCAGAATTGCAAAGCCGAAATTTCCTAAAGCATTCATTAGTTCAGTTTTTTTTGTCCCGCTGACCTTCAGAACACGTGCCAACTCGCACATGTGCAGTGTAAAGGAACTGTCGGTATTTTGTTGCAATAGGGGTATGACACACCCCACGCGCCTGTCCATGCAAGTATTTTTTTCTTCACATTGTTTAATTGGGATGTTGAGTTTTAGCATTTAACAGTATAACTATTCCGTACATTAGTCTTCGTATGTTTTAAAGTATTTGAAATTATATTTTGAAGATTTCTTAAGTGCATAATGGCAAAGAAAATGACTCTTTATGAATTACAATGCAAGAACTGCAAGATTTATTAGAATCAGAGGAAAGCAATGAAGATTGTATTTCAGGAAGTGAAAATGAATCTGACTGTTAAATATTTAGTGAACATAACACAGACACCGAGGAAGTCTACTTAAATTCAGAAAAAATATGCAAAAATGTGGTTCCTGAACTGAGTGATTTTGTAGGGAAAGATGGTGAAAAAATGTGGGGAAAAAAAAAAAGAAATTTAGGCAAAATGTAAGAGTCTATTCCCATAATATTATGACTCATCGCATCCAGGACCTGTAAATGAAGTGAGAAATGCTACTGATCTATTTAGCAGCTGGAATATTCTTTTTGATATTATAATATTATCAATGATTGCAGAATGTATGAATTTATATATTTCTGATATAGCTCCCAGTTATAACCAAGAAAAAGTTGCAAAAATTATGGATATGATCGAGATAAAAGTTCTTATAGGACTTTTATACTTATCCGGGCTTCATAAGTCATTGCACCTCAACGGGAAGGATCTTAGGGCCACTGACAGCATAGGAGTTGAAAATTTTTACATGACTATGCCGTATAAGCGATTTTTATTCCTTTTGCGTTGCATGCACTTTGATAATTTGACAAATAGGCCTCAGAGGAAATGTTTTGATAAAACAGCTGCAATTAGAGATTTCTTTGACAGATTTGTTTCAAATTGTAAAGGTTCCTATAGTTCGGGAGAGTATTTGACTATTGACAAAAAACTGGAATCTTTTCATGGCTGATGCGGGTTTCATCAGTACATGCCAAGAAACCAGCGAACATGCAAACAAACCAGCGAAATACGGAATATAAAGATTCTCGTACTAATTGACTAAAACTTTTTATACATATAACATGGAAATATACTCTGGTACACAGCCAGATGGTTCTTACAAAGTGCGTAATAGTCCATCTGGCGTTGTAAAAAGACTGAACCACTCATTGTATAAATCTGGTTGAAACCTGACAGTAGTTAATTGGTACATGAGTTACCAACTAGCTGAAGATCTAAAAGAAAAGCTGGCAATAGTACGAACATTGCAGAAAAACAAAAGAGAAATCCCCCCCCCCTTCCCCACATTTGCTACTTCTAAAGGAAGGGATGTGCATTCCATACTATTTGCTTTTCAGAAAGATAAAACACTAATTTCTTATGTCCCTAAGAAAGGAAAAACAGTTCTCACGCTCTCAACATTGCACAATGATGATTCAATGGATCATACTACTGCAGAAAAGAAAAAGGCCGGAAATGATAACATTTTACAAAGCAACTAAAGAAGTAGTGGATACTGTGGATGAAATGGCTGCAAATTATTCAACTGCCAGGATAACTAGAAGGTGGCCAATGGTCATTCTCTTTTCTGCACTAAATGTTGCTGCAATAAATGCTCGAATCCTATTGTTGTCACTACTAATTTACCAGCCAAATATAAAAGTAGGCACCTCATTTTAAAGTATTTAATTTAGCATTGTAGTTAATAAAGCATCGAATTGAACAACGAACAGATTGCGACTTTACCAAGAAATTTACGTATGGCATGCAAAAGAAAAGCAGACATTTCTAACGAATCAAAGGAAATTGAAAAGACTTATATTAAAGATGGGACGAATGCATTCGAGCCAAGGACAGAAAAACACAAATGAGCTGCAAAAAATGTGTAAAGTTTTTGTGCTAAGAATACGTGAATGTATTCCGGTCAAACTGCACACAAACAATGTAAGTATTCTGTTCAAACTGCACACAAACGATGTAAGTATTCTGTTTTTAAGATGCAATAAAACCACAGAGGTATGATGTTTATTTTATTATAATTCATAATTTTTAAAACTGTTACTGTATTTTGAAATCTTTCATTTACCTACTTAAAAAAATAATAATAATAAAAACTATTCATATTGTACTTTACGTACTGGGGTATGAGATACCCCACGCGACCGCTAATGCAAGTTTCCAGGACGTGCCTTCTCGCAGGTTAAGGAATGCTAAAGAAAAAAATTGTCATTCACGAGAAAGAAGGAAAAAGATTGAAATAGGATTGTTTGAGCATAATTTTCTGTGCTATTTTTCAAATACAATTTTAATTGAAAAAAGCAGATTTCAAGATTTTCTCGGAGCCGACTGAGTTGTATGGTGGGTAAAGCATTGTACTCCGGTTTCGGGTTCAACTCCCGGCGGCCGGGGTTCGATCCCCGACTGGGTGTGGTTGTCATTGTGTCGGTCCCTTCATAGGGGGTAATGCTGACCGTCCACTGGGTGCTCCCATAATAAAATGGTCACACCTTCGGGCCGTTGTAAGGGACAATGCCAAATCGGCAAGTTCCCGCACGTTACTTAAAAAACATTTTCTCGGAAGTCTTTCATGCTTGTAAAATACCAAATGTAAGCATAATACATTAAAAATTAGAAAATACAAGTGATTTTAGCAAGAATTTTATTTTCCCAGCATTTTCCAGGGATTTCTAAATTCCCAGAATTTTCTAGGTCTTCCCAGTCACATAGCAACTCTGTTAATTTTTACCAATTAATTTTTTACTTTAGTTCAAATCAAGACATTTATTGGATAATTATCCATATCAAATTATGTTGCAAACTGTTTACTTCATTAAAAAAAATTACAATTAATCAGGATTAAACAAAATAAGCAGTGTTTAACATAGTACAAAACAAATACTGCAAACAGACATAGTTGATTTATTATGAAGGATGTTATAGTTAAAGCAGATAGTTATTGCTAAATATCATTTAATCAAACTAAATTTTAAGCAGTTTTTTTTAACAAAATGAAACCAGATAGGAGGGTAAAATCAGAATCAAAAATATCTCTAAAGAATAGTTCTTTAAATTGATTTATTTGATTTTATTATCATAAAAACAGGTATATCAGCTTAACAAAATGACAGCAAATAATTAATGATAGGGGATAATTACCTATTTTGATAGTTCCAATATTTTGTATCTCTTGGTATGGTACAAAGCTGTTTACCAAAACAACACAAAACTTGAGGTTGGAAGACATATTTCCGTCCACAACAATATCCCAGAGATTGCATAACTGGATCAATTTCTTGCTCAAAAACTTCTGCCAGCTTTTAAAGGAGATAAAAGAGAAAATTATTGTTTCTGAACATTTGAAAATTTTATACTTACATTATCTAATATCAAAATTTTTTGTTCATTAACAGTCTTGGAGGAGTAAAAATAATATGCAAATTCATACACATTTCAGAGTCATTATTGATTTAAAGATCAATGGTAGGTTTCACAAACACAAAGATTAAGGTGTACAAGGACAATAATTAAACAATTCATTTCTTGCAATATAAAAAAAAAGTACTCTTAAGTTGTTAATAAACAAAGTAAAAATACATTACACCATACCTTTGAGCAATGTCTATATACTCTGGATGTCTTTTTGTTATATAACCACGCATTATCAAACATAAGCCACACATCATCAACATACTGCCAAGGATCTTGATACTGGCCCGTGTCAAGCTTTCTTTTTATTGTCGATAAATCCATAGGTCTTTTAATTATGTCAAAATAATCCTGAAAATACATCAGCATATTGAGTTTTAATTGAAATTAAAATCACTGAATACCTTTTTAACTGCATTAAATATCATAAACAGTCTTACACTTAAGATCTGGCATGACAGTTCAAATTAACACAAATGTTTAAAATCAGCAACTGGTACCAAACTCACAGCTATACATACAAATAAACTGGTATCCTAGAAACAAGTTTTGTTACTTAATGTTGTCTGTTCGCCAATACAATGGGGTCTCATGAATTACTGGGAAAGCAGCTAACAATACATTTTGAAATTGCAAAAAATTAAAAGTAAAAAAGTTAATTATCCCATTAATAAATACAGATAACAAATTGAATGCTGAAAATCTTAAATTAACCATTAGAGCTATGCTATGTGTAAGCATCTCTGACTAACAGTTTAGGGAATAGCCACTGAGTACTGCTAACATTGGACACACTGTATATTATTGGTTGGTTCAAAATAGATGTTAAAGTGATTATCTTTTAAACCTAAGACATATAAACATGCTTTCAATTACAAAAGTTAGTCAGTAGCTTTCAGAAATGGCAAATTTTTTACTAGGGTCTGTATAGATATTAAAATACAAAATTTAATTTTTATACAGTCCCTCTTTTCATATCACTTACATTTAGAAAAATGTTGCTTTTTGTCCAAAAAATTTATTAACCCCCCCCCCCCCATGTCTCTAAGTGCAATAGTGGGATTTTTAATGTAAAAAATAATGACTTACACCATTTTACTTGCCCAGGCAAAAAAAGTTTCACTCTAGGGGGCAGAGGGGGGGAAACCAACTATGAGTTGATAAAAGTTAAATACTGAGCTATTGCTGTGAAATGGCAATTAAAAACGTTCAAATATGTAAAAGTAACAAGTACAGCTGCTTTTCCTGAATGGATCGGTACTGCGCTATGAGATCAGCGATGATTTAGACTTTTAGGGGGGTTATCTACTAATTATGCCATGCTTCTAGTGAAGAGATTTAAAAGTGTAAAAGTAAGAGAAGGACAAAATAATGATGCAGGTTACTATGGTGTAGTAACTTTCACTAGAAACTGCCAAAGATGTGTTATAGAGAAATTCTAGCTAAGATTACGATTTGAGAAGTCAATGTCTCTATGGAGTTACTATTAACATAAGTAAACATCATTTGAAAAGTAATTACATTTTCTCACTTTTGTGACACCCCCTTAGTACTGTGACAAATGCCAAAATTTTCAAATTGCAAGATCTTAGCTTTAGGAAACTGAAAACTATGATTAGAATTCCAACAATGTGAGGCAATAGAAGATTTGGAAAGCTTGTGCTTGGAAACATATCTCTCATGCTCTTCGAGCATAAATTTGAGAGCTCTTCTGGTCTGACCAATATAGCCCAAATCACAAGATCCACAAGGAATATAATAAACACCCCAACAGTTCTCAGTAGCAATAGGATATTTAAGGGAAGAAAATTTAAGTTTATTCACATGCTTAAAAATGACTTTGAAATGGAAATTTTTGAGAAGTTAATTTTGTAGCATAACGGTGAAAAGAAAGGTAGTACAATTAATTGATTATGAAATTTAATAGCAGTAGAAGTATTAGGCTTATTAAATTCAGAAAGAGCTTTATCAATAATATAAAACCACAAGAGACAGACAGCTAAGGATTTTAATCAAATCAAGATGAAAGTAATTAACCTCATTATTAAGAGAAGAAGAGTCGAGCAAATTTTAATATTACGAAACACAGTGTAAAAAGCAAAAGGTTTTTGCTGATAAGGATAATTGGATAGGGCACGAGGAGGTAAGAAATAGAAAAGGGTTTGCAGAAAACAGAAGTACAGAAACTATCGGAACTCCTAGAAACAAAAACATCCAGAAAAGGTAAAGAATTGTTGCACTCCTCTTCTAGAGTAAACTGGATACACAGATCAACAGAATTAACAATCAAAAGTAAATTAAAAATATCACAATTGGAATCCACTAGAATGAAAGTATCGTCAACATATAAAAATGCATATAAATATCACATAAGAAAGGTGAGAGAGAATTACCTATAGCAAGACCCTCGGTTCGTTTATAGAATGAACTATTAAAAATGAAAGCAGTTTGTTTAACACAAATGCTTACTAAAGATATAAACTCCTTAATCTCAATAGAAGAATAATAAAACTTTCATAAACACTTTTCCAAACAGTCAATCGCACCTTGGATAAGAACAATAGTAAATAAATATTTAACATCTAGAGAAAGCATTTTACAATTAGTAGGAGAATGAAGTTTGTTAGCAAAATCATAATTTTTTAACAGTGTGAGTATTACTAGCAGTCAAAGGTGAAAGAGTATGTGGGAGGAAACGGGTAAGGTTATAAGTATAGTACCAATGTTAGAAACAATGGGGCAAAAGCAAGAGAAGGTTCCATGTACTTTCTTCCTCTACTCCCCCCTTTTCTTCAGCTGATAGTTTTCTTTTTCACTTTCTTTTTATTTAGTTTTTTGTGCATGTGTTTTTTTCCTTTATGTTTATTATTATCTTATTGTAATTATATTTAATATAAAAAATGCATTGTCCTGTATGTGTTATTAAAAATAAATAAATAACTTTACTATTATTTGTGTTTTTGTTCTGTTTTCTATTGTTTTTGTTGCTTTTTATTATTTTTTTAATTATGTTTTTTGTTTGTCCGTATTTTTTTCTTTACTGCTTTCTTTTTTAATCCCCCCCTCCTTTAATCTCTGTGGTTTCTCGCTTTTTCTTTTTTCAAAGTGGTTATGACTGATGAAGACTGAATAAACTTTTAGTCAAAACGATTGTATCTTGTTATAAGTATCATTTTATGTGTGTTTTTCAGACAAAGTTTATATTTATTTTTATCTTTTAATACCAGTATTTTGAGTTTTCTGTTGATATGATTGTTTCGACCGAAATTTTTTTTAGTCTTTATCAGTCGTAACACTATGTCTCACCAAACAGAGGGAACTCAACTGACTGTTCCGTGAGACAGTGTTACGACTGACATCGCAAAATTTTTCGGTCGAAACAATTGTATCTTCACTTAAGTATCATTTTATGTCTGTTCCTTACACAAAGTTTTTACTTATTTTAGCCTGTATATATATATTAAAAAAACAAACACCATTCTTCAGCATTAAAACAGTTAAAACATTTATCTTAAGGTTTATTCTAGACTACTTTCATCTAATGAAAGAAATTTACATCTCTATTTTATACATGACAGATTATTCACAGGATAACAAGTAATTAACACCAAGTAATTAACATAATAAGTAATTAACGTAATTAACGTAACCAAGTAATTAACATAATAATTCACAGGATAACAAGTAATTAACAAGTAAGTTACACCAGCGCTAAATGTTAATCTGCATTAAAAGGTTGAAGAAATATTACTAAGATTAATTATTTAACAGTTAAAAATAATCCAAATCCTGAAACTAACTACAGACAAATTGTGCTGGAAAAAACCAAATGAACAGATATTCATTAAAATTAGGAAATACAAATCTTAAAAAAATCAATTGTTTGCATAACTAACAATTTTTTCTTTCTTTCTCTGAACGAATCTTAAGATTTAACTTAGTCCTCATCAGAAAATTTATGTAAATATGTTTCGTATAAATGCTCATTGTGACATGTTTTTAACTGAAGTACAATTAGACTACTAGCCACCTTCAGCAACCAGTTTTGGCTCTTGATAGCCACTTTGCGGCCAAAATGTGCAACCTAGAGCACGCGGGCAGCTTCACGATTGGCTTGTGCAACCTATGGCACATGGGCCTCTTTGCGACTGAAATTTGCAAACTACGGGCCATCTGCCTTCTGCAACCAGCTGGTCTGACCACTTCAAGTCCAGCCTATGCAACATACAGGCCGCTTTTCCACATTTCCGTGAGCGGCCGCATTTGGGGACCAGATGGTCTGACGACGGACTTTTCGCAACCAAAAAGTGCAACCTACGGGCTACCCACCTTCGGGGAAAAAAATATAAAAAAGATGTGCAACCTACGGGGCGCTCGCCTCCGATGACCAGCTGAATGAAAGCTCAATAGTTTGTCCGTAATTGTATATTTCTTTAAATTCAATATGCCAGCTCGCACGGGCTGCGTGCAACAACCACACCTGATACGTGTTCCCTTCTACATATCTGTGTTCTAACAATCTTTTATCGCTTATACCCATGCAGCTACTAAAAACAGAGTTCAGTCATCGGTATAATAACTAGTCTTCCTGGTACAATGCTAACACAGAAGAGAAGGAGGGGATGCTAACTGTGTCAGCCTAACTATGTCTATGATTTTTTTAAAAATTGGAGTCATGTTTCAACAACTCAGCTCTGAACTTTAGAATTTCTTTCTGTTGAATCCACTATCTTAAGAAAACAGAAATTATAGAATTCAGAGTTGAGTTGTTGAAACACGACTAATTTTTAAAAAATAAAATCATGGACTGTCGTTAGACTGACTGACACAGTTAACAGGCACGAAGTCTACCTTACTGGTTGGCAATTTTTTGAAGCGAATTTTGACGTGCGAGCAATGCTGGCCGGTAGGGCTGGACGATATTGGAATTTGAAATATCGATATCGATACCATCTTATATCGCGATATCACGATATATCGATATTTTCCCCACTTAATTTTAGTATTTTTGAAATGTAAGCAATCAAATACACAAACCGTAAAACCACTTGCTATATTCAAAAATTTATTAAAATAGATTTTAACGAGTAATTGCTGGTACTTTATTTAATTAAAATTAATATATGAAGGGTCCAGGAGTAGAACGACTTTACAATAAAATTTTGCTTCTGAGAAAAACGCCTTCAAGGGCCCGCAGTAAAGTGGTTTTCCCCATTATACCAAAACTTGACCCATTATACCACAGCTTGTTTCTTTTCTTAATAGTGTTTCTACCCCCAAAATAATTCAAGTGGTGATAGTGCTCATTTAAAGCAAGAAGATGATACCACTTTCTCATTTTCGAAAAAAAGGCTGTAAATTGGTTTAACCCCTGGCCCCTTCATACATCTCAGTTCATATCATTTAATGGCAGATTAATATAAACATAGTTTGAAAAGTTTCAGTTTTTAAAAAACTGTATAAATACAAATACTGTCATCGAAATCTGAACTCGCCGTAAACAACAACAAAAAATTCAACTGTTTCCAATTGAATAAAATATGCCGACTGGCAGCTATGGATTTGCAGGCTCCATACCAATCCCACAAAGTTCTTTATTCGGTATTGTAATCGGACTCGGGAATGCTTGATTGACGCGTTAGTTTTTAGTAGCGTTGATCACTGCTGGAAAACTGACGGAAATCGGTTTCGGTATTTTTTTTACCGGTGGCCGCTATTTTTGGAACTTTACCGTTGTCAAGATTTCGATAAAATGAAAAGGGGAAGATCGAATTTATTATGCCGGAATAAATCAGATAGTTCGGTAAATATTAATTTTTGGCCCAGCCCTATGCCAACATGTGGAAATTTGCTCTGGGACGGTTTGTAGGCTTTGGAGATGCCGTCGTAGGGCGGTTCAAGTAAAACTAGTGTTTAAACTGCCCGAAATGAAAATACAGGGGAGCTTCGTATGACCCCCTGGGCCTGTAAGATTAAAAGGTTAAGTTTGGTGTCAAAGTATTCGAAATTTTATGTATCGATGGGGGTATAAAGCCTAGGGGTGGGGGGGGTGCGAGAATCAATAAAAATGCACTCCGATGGATAGTTTCTGAGATATATGTTAATTAATTATGGTAATTAGACGAATTAACCATGATTGAGGCTTAAAAGGACTGCAAACATGTAGAAATTGGCTCTGGGATGGTTTCCAGGCTTTGGAGATGCCGCCGGAGGAGGCTAGTGTTTAAAATGCCCAAATTGGAAATATAGGGGAGCTTCGTATGACCCCCTGGGCCTGTAAGATTAAAAGGTTAAGTTTGGTGTCAAAGTATTCGAAATTTTAAGTATCGATGGGGGTGTTAAGTCTAGGGGGGGGGGGGGGTCGAGAATCAATAAAAACGCGCTATGGTGGATAGTTCCCGAGATATACGTTAATTAATTATGGTAATTAGACTAATAAACCATGGAGCTGTTTTTTCCGTGATCCGGCATCGTTATCAACGGAGAGAAAGCAATAGCAAAAGCATCACAAGCTGGTATTGATCTCTGGATCTTATCGCCGGCCTGTATTTTTGACCTTTATCGAATTCGAGATTTCACTGAAATGAAAAGGGGAATATCGGATATCTGATGTTGAAATAAAACCGATATGTTGATATTTATCGATTTTTGGCCCAGCCCTACTGGCCGGCATGTAATTATAGATTTACGACGAAAACAAAATAAACAACACCAAATTAACCTAAATAAAGTTATGATCCAACAACATTGAAATTAAAAATCCACTAAAATAAGTTTTCACAAAAACACTACATTTAAACACCTTTAACGTTTAAAAACATTTTTGTTTTTCAACTGAAGAGAGCAATGGCAATGTTTTAAGAAGTTAAAAAAAAAAAAAAAAACTTCTCACTACAATGAATTCAAAATTAAACAAATGCTTATGGATTTATGACAAAAACAAATGTTCCAAAACAATCTAATTAAAGTTATGATCCAACAACGTTGAAATCAAAATCCAACTGGTTAAACGAATTCAAAATAAACTTACAACAAAAACAAAATAAATGTCAGCAAAACAATTTAAAACTCTCAAACACTTTAAAAATACGTTTTCAGGAATACCAATCACACTGTTAACATTTAAAAACACTTCAGTGAGAGCAATGAAAAAAAAAAAACCAAACAACAATATATGTTTACATTCTCACTTCTTGAAGTGTTTCCAATTTCTAAAAAAGAATTCCTACAAATGGGTGTTTACATGTTGTGCAAACAAAATTTTACACATTCAGAATAATTCTGCCCAAAATCAATCAAAATTCTTCAGTTAAATAGAACTTAAATATTAAATAACACTATCCTTGTACTGCTTGTCATGCAAAAGGAGAATGACATCTCTATGAAGTCATCTAATCGATCTACATGAGAGATTATGTTCCGTGATTTTTTTTTTTTTTTCAAAGCATCAAGGAACAGGGTTCATACACATTTCAAAAGGAAAAAATTAAGGACTATTCAAGGACGAATTAACATTTTTCAAGGACTCAAAATAGATAAACTTAGGCGCAAAAGCATAGAAGCATTATTATATTTTCTAATTAAGAAACACTCAAATTATCTATATTAATTTAAACAACAAACTTATAACCAAAACATTTATTAATTAAAGTAATTGTTTCAAAAATCCTTAAACGCTTATTTAACTTATATATATGATTTATGCAAAATTAAACATTTATTAGTGCTATGAAATTTGTTTCCTCCTGCTTTTCTTTTGCTGTTCAATTTTGTTAAAAGAACAATTTAGTATTACCCTATTTTCTAATTGGGAAACATTTAAATTATCAATATTAATTAAACAGCAAACTTATAATCAAAACATTTATTAATTAAAATATTTTTTTCAAAAACTAGTCATAAACTTCCATTTAAATATATCATTGACTCGTGCAAACATTAATTAGTTATATGATTTTTTTTTTTAATTCCAGTAGTTCTTCCGGCTTTTCTTTTGGTGTTTGTTGCAAACTGTTCGATTTTGTGTTACAAGAACCATTTCATTTTTTTTTTTTTTCCTCGGCTTCTTCAGCATGTGCATCAGCTGACTTAAGAGTTCAATATTTTTTTCTAATGCAATTTTTTCTCATTAAATTTGTTTCCTCTAACAGCCTTTTTTATTTCTTCATAATTGATGCCTTTTCTTTATCCTCATCAAGGTACAGGAAATATTTTTGCCTTGCACTTGATACTGATGTACATAACTCCTTATCAATTGTTACATCAGTAATTTTGCCCCCTAAATCGTTGATATAGTTGCATATGAGCCTCTGGGCAACATACGAGTGTTCTTTCATATTCTCGATTTCAATTTTTTTTAAATTCATGCTGAAGCCACACTCTACAGCAGCTTGCCCATGGCTTGACAAAAGCATATTTTTGAGAAAAGGCCAAAGTTTACTATGCTTTCCTTTGGCATACTTTATAAATAAACAATCTAAATGAGAGTTTTTAATATTAAAATTCAAAAATTCAAACAAATTTTCACATACAGTACAGTTAACAAAATATGTGAAGTCTGCCATAATTTCATCACATTCTGAAATCTCCACAAGGCCCACTTCAGCAACATTCCCAAACAAAAGTTTCATTTTTTTTAAGGCAACCTTGCTTATCGTTCACTAGATTTGTAGGTTAAAGCAAGCTAAATGTCTAACAATTAGTGATTTTTCAAATAACTTATTCAGAATTAGCACAAAAGAGACAATTTTTGAAGGCTGAAAAAATAAAGGAGTTTTCAAGGACTAATGACCGTTTTCAAGTACTCATAAGTACCTTGAAAATCGCTTTTTCATTTTCAAGGACTTATAAGGTGTTTTCAAGGAGCGTACGAACCCTGAGGAATGAATCAAGTCGCTTCTGTGCAAGTTGTTTGCTTGTTTACTTTTTCAAGGCATGATATCTCACTAGATATTTAGATTTGAAAGAAGCTGCAAGTTTAAAAAAGGTTAATATTTTAGAGATCTTTCGAACTGAATAAAAAGTTTTTGCTTTTAGTTAGAGATAACTGTCATTTTTAATCAAAATTTCAACATGGCTGCAGACGCACCACGAGTGATAGGCTGGTCCTGGAATTTTGACAGACAACAGCTTTTATTATTTAGATAAAAAGAAAATGTAAAACTAATATTTACAGGTAGTTGTAGTAACTGTGGATCAACAGGCTGCCGAAATGGTAGAGATTCTGGATCTTGCTTATACAATTCCTCAAGTGTAGGCATCAAAGCTTGGCGCAATTCATCTGGCTTGAAAGCTACAAATATAAAACAATTATTGGTAAAACAAAGCAATAAAATATTACTGTATTTACTAGTGTATAATGCACCTTTTTTTTTAAATTTTAAGGCAAAAATCTGAGCGTGTGTTATATATGGATATTTTTTTTACTGCTGCATGTAATCCACAAAGTATGTACAAATTAAGTATTTACTAAGACTATATAATAAAACTGAAGAAATCTTTCTTAATAAAAGTACTGCAGCATCAATATAGATGCTGCAGTACTTTTATTGAGAAAGATTAAATGATGTATAAACAGAATAAGGAGAGCGACTAAGATTTTAAACTGCAGTTTGTTTATACATTTTTTTTTAGAGATATTACAATTTTTTGCATTTTCAGATTTTATACTTATATTTTACACATAAAAAAATACAAGAAACATATTTAATCATGTTTTATAGATTTTTTCCAATTTTTTAAACTAACTTTTGGTAGTTAAAATTTTTTATTTGGGAATACCTTATTCCCCCGTACACGATATATATTCCGGTTACACACATAACCATCATCAGTCGTTTCTGGATCTCACACTAATGGCGGCTTCCTTTTTTATCTCTTCGTTCTTCTTCCGGAAATTTCGATGAATGACGTCATCCCATGATTGGTCGATTGTATGAAGTGCATCGTTGATGCTGCCATCTGTCGTCACTATTTCTAAGCTCTCACGAATGTAGGCATATATACTATTTTTAAAGTTGGCTATTTTTTTAATATTTTTAAAATCAATGGTAATGGGCTCTTCCAAAGCAAAACGGGCCAGAGCGGTACTTTGTTTCTGGAGGTTAATGTCTTGAAAATGTTCGTTTTTTTCGCTCTTTAATTTTCCTTTTTGTAACGCCGATGTAGCAATTTTCTTTATTAGTATCGTTTGACATGAAATTAATTTTATAGATCCCTGCGGTTTCGATGGGGTTGATTGGGTCTTTTTCCGATCTAATGCGCTGAAAAATTGTTTTATTAGGTTTAATTGGAATACGGAAGTTCTTTTTACTGGCGATATTAGAAAGTTTATTGGCTATCCCCCGGCTAAAGGGGATAGCGGTAGTAAATCGTGGTTTATCTTTTTGACGGTTGTCTATAACATTTAATTTACGTTGCCTAGCTTTGAAAACTTTGTCGAAAATTTCTCGAGGGTAGTGGGCGTCTTGACATTGTTTCCTTATGAAAGCAATTTCTTTTTGAAGGAGGTCGGTGTTAGAACAAACTTTGAAAGCACGGTCGATATAGGAACGAATAGCCGCAATTTTATAGTTGAAAGGGGTTTTAGATTTAAAATTTACTATATTAGTATTACAAGTAGGTTTTCGAAAAATGGTGGTCTCAATGAGATTATTGTTTCTGGTTATGTTCACATCTAAGTAATTGAGGCTATTATTGATTTCTTTTTCGTAGGTAAATTTAATGTTCGAGTCTATGGCGTTAAGTTGATTGATCAAATTATTTTCTTCATTATTGTGGGTGGTAAGGATAGCGAAGATATCGTCGACATAGCGAAGCCAAAGTTTGATGGTACTATTGTGTGTCTGTTTAATCTGTTCCTCAAGGATTCTCATTTTCCAGTCGGCAATTATTCCGGATATGGGGGAACCCATGGGGACTCCTTTTATTTGTTGGTAGAAGTGATTATTATATTGAAAATATGAATTATTTAAAATTAGATTTATTGCACTAGTTAGGGTGTTAATTATGTCTATATCTTTAAAACTACTTTGAATTTGTTTGTTAATAATTTGGTTCATTCCTTTAATATCTATTGACGGGTATAGATTTACAACATCGTATAGATATTAAAGAAATGAACCAAATTATTAACAAACAAATTCAAAGTACTTTTAAAGATATAGACATAATTAACACCCTAACTAGTGCAATAAATCTAATTTTAAATAATTCATATTTTCAATATAATAATCACTTCTACCAACAAATAAAAGGAGTCCCCATGGGCTCCCCATATCCGGAATAATTGCCGACTGGAAAATGAGAATCCTTGAGGAACAGATTAAACAGACACACAATAATACCATCAAACTTTGGCTTCGCTATGTCGACGATATCTTCGCTATCCTTACCACCCACAATAATGAAGAAAATAATTTGATCAATCAACTTAATGCCATAGACCCGAACATTAAATTTACCTACGAAAAAGAAATCAGTAATAGCCTCAATTACTTAGATGTGAACATAACCAGAAACAATAATCTTATTGAGACGACCATTTTTCGAAAACCTACTTGTAATACTAATATAGTAAATTTTAAATCTAAAACCCCTTTCAACTATAAAATTGCGGCTATTCGTTCCTATATCGACCGTGCTTTCAAAGTTTGTTCTAACACCGACCTCCTTCAAAAAGAAATTGCTTTCATAAGGAAACAATGTCAAGACGCCCACTACCCTCGAGAAATTTTCGATAAAGTTTTCAAAGCTAGGCAACGTAAATTAAATATTATAGACAACCATCAAAAAGATAAACCACGATTTACTACCGCTATCCCCTTTAGCCGGGGGATAGCCAATAAACTTTCTAATATCGCCAGTAAAAACTTCCGTATTCCAGTTGAAATTTTTTATTTGGGAATACCTTATTCCCCCGTACACGATATATATTTCGGTTACACACATAACCATCTTCAGTCGTTTCTGGATCTCTCACTAATGGCGGCTTCTTTTTATATCTTCTTCGTCGTTCTTCTTGAAAGTTCGATGCATGACGTCCTCCCATGATTGGTCGATTGTATGAAGCATATCGTTGATGCTGCCCTCTGTCGTCAATATTTCTAAGCTCTCACGAATGTAGGCATATATACTATTTTTAAAGTTGGCTATTTTTTTAATATTTTTAAAATCAATGGTAATGGGCTCTTTCAAAGCAAGATGGGCTAGAGCGGTACTTTGTTTCTGGAGGTTAATGTCTTTAAAATGCTCGTTTTTTCGTTCTTTAATTTTCCTTTTTGTAACGCCGATGTAGCAATTTTCTTTATTAGTATCGTTTGACATAAAATTAATTTTATAGATCCCTGCGGTTTCGATGGGGTCCCAAATAAAACATTTCAACTAATTAATCCGCCGTATTAAATAATGTTTTATGTGTTTTTATTATTCCGTATTCCAATTAAACCTAATAAAACAATTTTTCAGCGCATTAGATCGGAAAAAGACCCAATCAACCCCATCGAAACCGCAGGGATCTATAAAATTAATTTTATGTCAAACGATACTAATAAAGAAAATTGCTACATCGGCGTTACAAAAAGGAAAATTAAAGAGCGAAGAAACGAACATTTTCAAGACATTAACCTCCAGAAACAAAGTACCGCTCTGGCCCGTTTTGCTTTGGAAGAGCCCATTACCATTGATTTTAAAAATATTAAAAAAATAGCCAACTTTAAAAATAGTATATATGCCTACATTCGTGAGAGCTTAGAAATAGTGACGACAGATGGCAGCATCAACGATGTACTTCATACAATCGACCAATCATGGGATGACGTCATTCATCGAAATTTCCGGAAGAAGAACGAAGAGATAAAAAAGGAAGCCGCCATTAGTGCGAGATCCAGAAACGACTGATGATGGTTATGTGTGTAACCGAAATATATATCGTGTACGGGGGAATAAGGTATTCCCAAATAAAAAATTTTAACTAATTAATCCGCCGTATTAAATAATGTTTTATATGTTTTTATTATAACTTTTGGTATTTTATTTATTTTTATTTTTTTGCTTGCGATTTTTTGAGAGTTTGAGGGATTCTAAGCCAACTATATTTTAGATTCGGATTAAGCAAACCAAATTACATAAAAATCCTCTTTGATTTGGGTCAACAATTTTTTTCCATTAATACAATGACGATTTTTGCTATTTTTAACATTTTTCAAGTATTTTATTTCAATTTTTTGAGATTTGGAATGGTTTATAATCTAAATACACTTAAATTTGTATTCAGCGGATCGAAATACATAAGAATTATACTTGGTTTAGATTCATAATTTTTTTAAATTACCATTTATCCAATTTATGATATTTTTTTCAATTTACTCAATACTCGAGGGTGCACGGCTTAAACTGACTTGAAATTTGGATTCGGCGGGTCGAAATACATGCCAGTAGATAGGTGGCGCCTGATGTACAAACAACTTTTTTTTTGTGTGTGTGTGTGTGCTTGTGTTACCATTCACATCACTATTGATTTAATTTTGTTTGGAAATGTAATTTAAGTGTCATTAATGTACACTGAGTTGTCTTTCTAGCTAAACTGTAAAAGCATTGTTAATAAGAGTAACAATATAAATAAATAAAATAGTAACAGCTCAGGAAACAAAAATACTTACTCTTTCTGTTTGGATTAAGCCTAAGTGGTCGTTGAGGCATTTCATTCGAAGAATCTGCTTTTGCATCTGTATTTGATTTTGCAGCATCTGTAACAAAGTGCGGACTTCTGGGTTCTTCTTTAATCTCTAGTTTTACTGATGATGAGGCCATTGCATAGCCTCCTTTCCCCGATTCTTGCTTTGATTCCACACTGACATCAATTTTTGGAAAAGGTTTCGAATAATCAAAATCATCAGATTTTCCAGACCTACTTTTAAATTCAAATTCAACATCCATTTTTTCGCTGTTGCTCATTTGTCCAGCAGATTTACCAGATGTGAAAGCAAATACTTTATCACCAGTTTGAAACGACCCCTGGTCAGAGACTGAAGAAGCTGGAGTAACTGAACAATTTGTATCAATCTGATTAACAGTTGTTGCACCAACATCTTGGGAAATTAAAGGTTTATATTCTTCATTGCAATCTGTAACATAAACTACAGCAGATTCAGTCTTCACATTAGCAAGAGACTGCATGGGCTGTTGCTGTAACTGAGGAACTTTATTTTGTGATTGAGGAGTTGAAGGAGTCTGAGGACGAGTTCCTGGGACTGAAGCTGCCCTGGGAGGCTGCTCAACTGGTGTTTGATGGGACTGAGGCTGTGGTGTAGTTGACTGAGGGATTTTAGCCATAGGGGAGTGAGGCGGCATCTGAGGCGATAGTCCACCCTGAGAATTTGACATCATTTGATTTATGTGACTCTGAGATGACTGTTGCCGAGCTGCCATTTGCTGTAGCTGAATTTGGTGTTGCTGCTGTGGTGCAACGGATGGAGCTTGAGGCTGCTGTGGTTCTTGCAGTGTGGGTGGCTGCTGTACTTGTTGTATTGGCTGTATCAATTGAAGCTGAAATAAAGTTTTATTGAAATAGTTTAAGTAACAAAGACTAATTTGAAATCATTTATGATTTTTAACTTATTACTGTAGCTGAATTGAGAAGAAAAAAAAATCAAAATTATATTAAAAAAATATTTTTATTTTGGTTTCAGTATATTTTTCAAGAGAGATATGGGTATGTCCATCAGAAATGAAACTTTTTTCTGAAAAAAATAAAAAATCTTAATATACTAATGTAATATATCAATTTAAACTAGGAAAGTTGGGGGCATATGAATCTGTAAGTTGTAATTTGGTAAGAATCAGTGTAAAGTGAAAATTTGCTGCTAATAATGGTTGTAAACTTAATTTGCTTTTTGGCCTGAAAACTACCACTTATTTTAGTTGTATAGTTTTTTACTTCCTTGTATGTAGTATAAGGAAGTAATGTGATCCCGAAAAATTTTGGGGGCCAAATTTCGACAAAAAAAACCGATTTTGACTACCTCTAAATTTAATTAAAAAAAAAATTTCGGTGCATCTCATCGTAGGCTATCATGCACGATCATATTAATGCATCTGCAACTCATTTTGACCAGCGGTGAGTCTATTGTGGCCAGTTTTTCCATGCCGCCTGTACGTACGTACGTATGTAACTCGCATATCTCAAAAACTATTGGTCGTAGAATGTTGAGATTTGATATTTAGGATTGTTCTATGATCTAGTTGTGCACCTCCCCTTTTGGTGGCAATCGAATGGATAGTTTATGTACAGGACAAGATTCGAAATACATTACGCTCTATGGGCCGAAATTCATTAAACTCGCCTAACTCAAAAGCTATTAGGCGTAGAATGTTGAAACTTTATATTTAGGAACGTTGTAACATCTAGTTGTGCACTTTCCCTTTCAGTTCCATTCAACTGGATAGTTTATCTACAGAACCGCCCAAAAGATTCGAAATACATTACGCTCTATGGGCCGAAATTCATCAAAGCATTTTTTAGAGGTATTGGGCTATTTTAAACGACTCAGAAGTGATATATGCTGTCAGTGGTGGATTTCCCAATAGGCGCATGAGGCGCGCGCCTCGGGCCTCATATTTCTAAGGGGCCTCCAAATTCGGTTTTCAGAAAGAAAAAAACTATCTGTAAATATCTGTTCAAGAAACATAAACTTTGTTCATAGTTTCAGGATTGCTTCTAGAGTAGAAAGCGCTTTTGAACAATCTTTTCTTTGGTGACTCCCTTTCCTCTTCACAGCATTGGACCATAATCTAAACTAATACTTTAATACGAATACTTTTAGTTTATAAGTAATGGAGGCTTTAATTCCGTATTTCACTGTAAAAATATCCAGAAACGTTCCTTGGAAATAAGGATAAGGTAGACTTACAAATACTATACAGAAAGTATACATTTCCCTTTGAAAACTTTACTGTTTCGTTCAACCCGTCACTTAACCGAATAGTGGTCTCACGACCTTAAAAAACAGGCAGTTCACTTAAAAATGACTAGAATTGTAAAAAAGAAATAATAATTTAAAAAAAATTCCAGTAGTGTTCCTTGAAGATAATAGGCAGCTGAGGTGCCCTAAATTCCAAGGAAAGTTGCACGAAAATACCAAGAACTTTACTGAACAATATACAATTCAGTGGACCTTTCCTGAGCTGTTCAATAAAGTTCCTGGTATTTTCATGCAACATTCCTTGGAATTTTAGGGCCCTCAACTGTCCATTATTTACAAGAAAAATTCCTAGATTTTTTTGCATTGTTTTAATTTGCTCACTATATTTTATTCAAAAAATACAGGTACAGAGAGTCCCTATGCCTTTTTCCTATCCGGAATCAATTAGTTGTGTTGGGTTGGGGGATTACGGCCAATTATCTACAAGTGGGATCTATGCCGATGGGTGTGGGTGCTCCCCTTGGCGGTCTTTCTAAGGGATTTTAACCCCTATTTAAGCTAAGTTTTGGAGGAAACCACGGAAAATTCCTAACGGTTAGGTTGGCGGACGCGACCTGGTTTTGAACCAGGCACCTTCCGTCTCCCAGTTCAGAGTGCTATGTGTTCAGACACTGGTTGGGCTGCACTGAATCAGATTGCAGCTCAGTAGCTGGTATTGCAGTAGGACATTAAAATACACCTGCTTTATAGATTGCCGCCCCCCCCCATATCAAAAAGTGTACAGTCTGATAAGAATATTTCTCATTTTAAAAGAGAAAAGCCTGAACAGCTTTATTCTACAGCTTGAGATTGAAAAAATTGTCAAAAATTAAATATTTTATATTTTTCAGCCGTTCTTCATTTAAATGATTTAGGAAAAGACACTCCGTATTCAGTGAAATTTTCAA
>JAWZYV010012773.1:0-50000 GCA_038373885.1 Cheiracanthium punctorium | reverse complement strand
CTGGAGAGTTTATTTACAGGACCACCGAAAAGAATTTCAGTACTTTAATGTCTATGGACATCTTCAATATAATACAACTGTAGACAGTCATTGTTTGGTACATGCCCAAAATCTCGCTGTCTGTCCTCGACCTTGGCGAGTTTGGCGAAATATCGCCAAATTTGGCGATAGTCATTTGGTCCATGCCCAAAGTATCGCCATTTGTCATCGTTCTTGGCGAGCTTTGGCGAAATATCGCCAAATTTGGTGATAATCTGTCATTGTTTGGTTCATGCTTAAAATCTCGCCAAATGTCGTCGACATTGACGAGTTTCGCCGAAATATCGCCAAAAATTATTTTGTATAACTCTAAAACTTTAACCCGTAGAATTTTGAACTTTTGTATTTAGAACTATTGTAATATCTAACTGTTTTCAATATCTTTTTTGACAGCAATCGACTGAGAATTTATTTACAGGGTGAGCCAAATGGCTTTAAATGCATTGAGGTGTATGGATGCATTCAATTCATTGAAAGTCTGTGGCCAATGACTACTTTGGCTATCCCCAAAATCTCGCAGACTATCTCAAGCTTGTCGGCTTTTGATGAAATATCGCCGAATAAAGTGTCAGAAGGAAATCTTTCAAATTGAACTCAGCTTGGTGATATCGAAAAATTTAGCTAGAAATCTGTAAATCTTACTATTATTGATATTTTATCTCTTTCAAACAAATAAGTTTAAAGGAAGTGTGTTGAAAATATTTTTGATCTAATAGACGTGCAAGGAAGTCATGTGTTGGACATATCAGATTTTTTACTTTTGTTCATAAACTGTAATTCTTCTGTGTATAAATTATCAATTTATTATCAGATCTATCAGATATGGAGAGTTGAAAGTTACAGAATGACCTTTAAGCACAATTTTAACAGTATTTAATAGATACTTAAATGTCACAAGGGTAACAGAAAACATAAGTTTTAATTTTAGAAAAAGTTCTTGATATTTTTACTTAAATCTTTTTAACCTCTAATTTGGTAGATTAACACATAATCTGCACCGATTATTTTATTTATGGCATGCATGGAATAGGCCCTAGAGTACTGTCACAAGAGTAACAAATGTGTTACTCTTGCAACAGTCTGTCTAATTTTTTAGAGTAATCTTCAACCATAATTAATTGTATTCTATGGATTTCATGCAAATAAAATTTTTAAAAATTAAATTATATTTTGCATTTTTCAAATAAGTTGATTTAGTTTATTAATATGCTACTTATTTATTAGTATGCTTCTTGTATCAGAAGAAGAAACAGAAAAAACTAAAGAACCTATGTCAGCAGTTTGGGAAAAATTATCAAGTTAAAAGGGCACCCGAAAATTCATTTCGTTGAAGGGAGAAAATGGCGTAATTCAGTACAAGCCATATCCGCAGCTATTCTTTTAAAGAATTTGCTTTCTACAAACAGGCATGAAAGTGTAAGCTGATCAAAAAAGCTGAACTCTACCCGAATACAAAATTTAACGTGAAAAAAAAAAATTATATACATATATAATACATATGTATATATATATATATATATATATATATATATATATATATATATATATATATATATATATATATGCATGTATACATTTTCTCACCAGCCAGTACACTATATTCTTATAAGAAGGGTCAATTTATGGTGGAAAAAAAGGTAACCAAATTCTTACAGATTGAAAAACAACTTTTTTTGTACAGTAATTTCTTCCAGTAATATATCACTCCATTCTTAAAAAACGATAGTACAAAATTTTCCCCTCATTTTCTATACATGATAAAAATACATTAAAAAGTGTTGAAATCAAAATGTTTTCAAAAACTTTCTTTTTTTTCCATTATTGCAGTTTTGATTTTATTCATTTATTTATTATTATTATTAAAGTGACCATTTTTTCTGAACCTAAAATCAGGACATTTCTAAACCAGTGTCGAGAGGGATAAAAATCAATCCCGACCCCCCCACCCCAATAATAATTACGTAATTACGCAAGATTATATTCTTGCTAAACTCCAAGCACACTTTAATTCAACCTAATACTTCAAATTTTGATGCAAAACAATAAACTAAACGCAGCTTGCTCTTGGCTTGTAATTCAAGGTCAGAAGACATGTTACTAATTTAATACATCTACGAAACATTAACTGCTACACTTTTACGTTGAGTTGTAAAACGTAATGTCATTAAATTCTCATAAAATAACCTCTAATTATTACTAAATCTATATCGCACATATATATATCCCCTACTTTTATTTCTATTTCTTCTTCATGATCCATAACTTTTGCCTTTAATTGATTTATTCAACCACTCGAATTTAAATTTATTTTTTTTGCTCGCATGTACTGAGCAAGCTTTATGCTCAATGTTTAAATTAATATCCATATTTATAATGTTATCTGGGTTAACTAACAAAAGATCATCTTCACAAACTGATGAACGAAGAACGCAATTTCCCACATGCGTTTCAGAGCGTGCGGTACAATTACAAACACACGACAAATAAAAGTAGCAGTAGAAGTTGTTCACATAACAGCCGTTATCAGTCATCCCGTAATTCAAGTTCGGCAATTTCCCCGTGCGATTTCAACAGTAAGGCGTGACCTACTTTCAACCTGCGCGATCGTCATTCGGCCGATTGGCACAAGTTACGCCTTTCTCCATTCCGCTGCACCAATAATTTAGGGTGATAGATACGATGTGTAGGCTTAGGAACGCATCTCTGTTTACTGTGAAGGAGAAAAAATGGCGTTCGTTCATTCCGCTCCCCCCTCCACATTTTTCGGTCGCAATTTCTCGACGGTTTTGTATCGACCTCAGAAACAGCCTCAAAGACATTGAAAAAAGCGGATTTCCGCTTAAAAGCGGAACTCTTTCATGCCTGTACAAAGGAAGTGATGAAAATGCAAAAACATGTCAGGGTTTTTGTTATGGAAAAAAAATGGGTGAGAATTTCTCACCCTTTCCCCAAAACTAAGTGAAATTTTTAAAAAATGGGTGAAAATTTTTCACTATAGATGTGGGTTGGGTAAAGTATTTATAAATGGGTAATGTGTTAGGTAAACACCCAAAATTGATATTTCCAAGTCAGGCGCAGTTACATAATGCAATTAAAGTAACCCAGTTGAAGAACAACCCTGTCCCCAGGACCCCACTACTCCACCCTTTTTTTCATTCATAGACTTTGGGAGTTCTTGAGAATCCACTTTGTGTTAAACCATAGGTTCCCAATCTTTTTTGAACTGGCGCCCCCTTTCTACTGAATATTTCAATACCGCCCCCCCCTCCCACTCCAGAAAAATAAGAGCGTACATAATGCATGGTAAAAACAAAAATTAAAATAAAAGTTTTAGAGAGGTACCCCTTTCTCTCAACAGCGAAGTCTCTTATCGATATATGCGAATTTTTGCACACGTGATAGAAATGAATTATCAGTGATTTTTAAGTATTTTTTAGACTATATTTGGTTAATCTTCCCACGCCCCTCTGTGCCATATCAACGCCTCCTAATTTTCTCTGGGTCTTTTACCGCCCCCCTGAAAGCCTCAAATGGCCACAGGGGGCGTTATCGCCCACGTTGGGAACCTATGTGTTAAACTTATATTTTCATTTTTTCTTTTCTTTTCTTTCTTTTTTTAGACTACGGGCTAAGGCCCCTAAACTCACTATGCTCGCTTTTCGTATGAGGCATTCGGCCACTTAAGGCTTATTCGTATAAAAGGCATAATTTCGACAGACAAAACCCAAAGGTTGGATCACATAGAATGTTACCGAGCTGCACATTGTTTGACTCTTGCACGTTCCTTGGAACATAAAAATTTAAACTTCACACTATTTTGAATTATGTGAAACCCATGGAACAACACCTTGTGTATTAGCTAATTATGGCGATTTTTCATAATTTGGCGACTTGCGAATATGTATAGTTAATAATTATCTCTAAGAAAACAGTACTGCATATGTTTTCTTTGAGAAAAACTATGGAACAGGTAGGATAGCTTGCCACCAATGGCGACTTTTTGTTATTTGCAGATTTACACATGTTCACAACCTATCATTACTGCTCATATAAGGTTGCCGTGAAACTGTTATCCATATTTTCACATGCATAATCCTTTGCAGATTAGTGTATTTAGCACCACAAATTATATCATCTCGCCGCACTGGCAAATATCCAAAGTGTACTATAACTGCTATAATGGCATAGTTAAAGCCACCAAATATTTCTACTGGTAGCAAATACTCCAGCTGGACCGAACTGGCTTTAAAATAATCTGCATTTTAATTATTTTTCATTTTCAAGATATTTAGTTTTAACATTTTTGAACTCCTGGTTTAGATTCACCCTGCTTGGAAAGATAGCATTAGGTACGATCTGGCAAAAAGGTAAGATGGTGCTTTTAAAATCAGTTAGAATTAGTTATTCCGTTTTGGAAAAACGAATAATCGCTAATTCTAAACTGCTGTTGTCTAAGTGAACTTACTATTTGAAAATTGCCAACTTTGTGTAACGCACTTTGAGTTATTTCATATACTTTTTAATTTGGGCATAAAATGGGTGTAAATGTACTTCATGTTTGTCAATTTCATGCGATTCTACATACTTGGAATTGCTTTGTTGCAAAGGAATGAATGATTTTATGCCAAATCTGGCCACTATTATGTTTTATTTTTTCAGTTTTTTATTAATATCTTCTAAAATAATTAGATTTTCAAAATTTAAGTCAGCTTATCAGGTTCCTCGGAATTTTCCCAACTCGTGGACATGTTTCTCGAAATTCAAATCCCCATGGTTTAGGAGAAGATAGCCCAACAAGCTCTTGACAGTGTTGACAGTGACCGCTATTTTTTTTTAGAATAGAGAGAAACCAATTTGTAGGGTTTGCGATGTTTTGCAATAATCATTTTTTAATGCGAGAAAGAGAAAAAAATGCGAGATTCTCACGGTCTAGTGAAAACACTGCAAGTGATGTTGCTGATAATGAAGACGAGGTTTGCTTTTGCCCAGTAGCAGAAATGGAGAACCTACAATGTAGTCAAAGGGTGATTGTAAAATATAATGACATGGCATTATTACTGACATAGCTGATGAAAATCACCAAGTAAAATGTTTATTGCTTACAAAAGTTAAAGGAGTTTACAAGTTTGAACCTGAAGACCATATTATATGGTACAAAGGAAACCAAATTGTGGCTAAAACTGATGCTCCTACATTATTAAATTCTTGTGGGTACTACAAATTCTAATTTTTTTTTTTCTAATTTTCAGTTCCTTTCTGAATTTTTTCTTGCAATTAGTCATTATTAAAAAGTTATTTCTATAAAAAAAATAAATGTATTAATACATATTTTAATGGGTTTCATACATGTTTAAAACATATGTTTATAGAAATTCAATTCTGGACAAAATAGTCACAAAAGTAACACTTCGATGCTTACAAAAGCAGCTGAAACTAATACATTTATCATTTCAATTATTTTTACCTTTTGAAGAGCAATAGTTACTCTGCTACAACTATAAATTTTTCATTTTTATTCGTATAATATTCACAGGATTTCAACCTCAAACCCAAATTTTCAATAATGCATTTCCCGGTGGTCACAAGACTAACAAAATTTTAATTTGTTTCCTCGGCAAGTAAAATGCTTCTTGTTAAAAACTGGCTATGTTTTAAGTAGAAGAATACATGTATGTTGTATGTTTAAAAAATATATATCAATTTTATTCCAAACATATTTAGTAATGTAAAAATAGGAAGTATATCTGAAAATTTGCTTCGATAGTCACATGCGTAACAATGGACGTACCCATATGTAATTTTCGTATTCACTTCTTTTAAAATATTGTCTTAATGATAAAAGTTAAGCAAGTTAATAAAAACTACTTAGTATAGTTGCAAAAAGTTCAATAAACCAAGGTCTTTTTCACACACTATGGGTGTCAATAACTAAGTCTCCCATCACTCACAGACTCAAATCAATAACATAAATGCTTGGATTTTTTACTGGTTAACTCTTTATTAGGTTAACATATTTAGCAACTAAATGGACATAAAATAAATATTGAATACTTACAGAAATTTTACTTTTAAAAGCATCAGTTGTCTGAGGATGAGTCTCCTGGGAAGAAGAACAGAATTGAGAAACAGACATCCCATGTCCTGAAGTAGGAACGGATATATCATCAAACTGATTTGTCATCGTGGTAACTGGGCCAGTATTACTATTAAAATGTTGCAGCTGTATCTGCTGTTGCTGTAGACCAACTGATGGCATTAAGTTCTGTGCTGTCTGTTCTTTGAATTGGTTTTGGTTTAATGTCATACTGAGAGAAATTGAAAATTCAGAACTCGAATCAGGGAACAGTGCTGAACCTCTTGAGACTGTTGTATTGGCCTGCACAGTAATGTTTGGCGGTGCCATTTCCTTCTGATTAGGAGGGATACCACGACTGGATAAATGAGTCTGTGATATTGCATCTGTTATTGAACGTTCTGAAATAAAAGTTGTTACATTATTCAAAGTTTATATATATATATATATATTATACACACACACACAAAATAGTGTAAACAAATACTAAAATTAATTCACATACACAGAGATATATGCATCAGTGCTGCAGTTAGTTCATGTTACCCAGATCAGACCTAATTAGAGCCACCCCTTTCCTATCCTCCATAACTGATTTTGGTGCCTTCTTAGCACAGCACTGGGGCACATGTCCTGTTTGCAGTGTTATGATTTTGTCCAACCTGAAAAAACCAGGTTTTTTTTTTTTTTTTTTTTCAAAATATCAACTTTTAATTACTTTAATGTGAATGAGAATTTATGTCATGTTGTGGTGGCGTTTCTTCAAGTCTTGAAAAGTAATCAGCCAAAAGATTTTGTTTACTAGGAATGTGTTCGAATTTAAAAGTATATTCACTTAATTCGCATAGCCATGTAGTTGTGAGATCAGCAAAAGTAGTTTTTCAATAGTGTTTTAATGGTTTACTGTCTGACATAACAATACATTCTCGATTGAATAGAAAATGCTTAAATGCTAAAACAGAGTCGTGTAGAGCCTTTAATTCAATTTTTATGGCTAGATAATTTTTTTTCAGATTTAGATAATGATTTGCTAAAGTAAGAAATAGGATGTAATTCACCATTAAAATCTTGTAAAATTTTACCAGAAATTGCTTGATGACTACCATCAGTATTTAAAATGAAGGGTTTAGACCAGTCAGGTAAACAAACAAAAGGTTTAGTGAAGAAAAATTTTTGTAGTTTATTGAATGCTTCAGTGTGAATGTCAAGCCATTGGAAACTTTGTTTAGGACAAGTTAACTGGACAAGAGAATAGGTTTTATGATTTGATACATGAAAGCCCGAGTAATTTTTTCAGTAAGATGGAATTGGCATTTGTTTGGGGATAAGGTGATGTTATTTTTGAGTAAGAGTTTTAAGTAAGGCGTCAAGTTTTTAAAGAGTTTCCTCAAAAGAATTTGAACCAATGACAATATCACCTTGATATGCCATAACTCCAGAAACCTCCAATTCTTGTAAGATATTATCAATTAAGGCTTGAAATGTGCTGGCAACAGTTTTTAAACCGAGCACAAGGCAGTTGCTGTGAAAAGTACCCCAAAGGTGTAGCAAAAGCAATAATATCTATGTATTGATGTGGTAAGTCAATTTGCCAATATGCACTACATAAATCCAAAACAGTAAAAATTTTATAGTTTGATAAATTGGAAATGATTTGGTAATGGGTAAGCCGATGATTTTAAAATTTCATTTAAAAGTCTTAAATCGAGTGCCCGTCTGAATTTCGGTTTAGAATTTGGATCAAGAGCTTTCTTTTTTACTAAAAGCATAGGAGCTGCCCACTTCGTGAGAGTTCTTTCAATGATATTGGCTTCCTATAATTCATTTAGTTGTCTCAGAGTCTCATCTTGTAAGGAGTGAAGGATGGGAAATGGTAAAGTTCTAATTGGAATTTATTTATAAATGGTAGTTGTGGTTTAATTTTATGTGTGTGTCCTAAGGTTTTTAAGGATTTTGGAAAAGCAGATAAGTGATTCATCAATATTTTTCTTATTTGGATTCAAAAAGCAATGTAATTCATTATAGTCAAATAATTATCTGATCTTTCCAGTATTGTTGAAACCGAGTTTAACTGTGTTATGTACACTAACTGTAAGTATTTACTTAAACTTTTTTTTTTTTTGTAAAAAGTACTTTAGAAATAATTAGAAACAATTTTCAATGTTTTTCACTTCTAACTTTTCACCTTTAGGGGGGCTTGAACCTCCATAGCCCTCTCTGTGGGTGCGCCTATGCTTCCTGTGACAGTGTTTACATCAACTTTTTTTGATATGTTGCTTCTAGGTGTAGTCAAAATATCTTCCTTTACAGGATATGCATAAGATGGTGAAGGTTGAAACTGCTAAAACTATTTGTAACACACAATAGCTGCACTGCTTCAATCCACTGAATGAAAACAAAATTCACGTTAAAATATATTCAAGAGCCACAATGCTTAAATTCGCATGTATCTCCAGCAAAACTGAACTACCCTTGACAGATATTTGTGGATTTGTAATGTGTGTATATGAGGGAAATTGGTGGGTTGGCTATGTTCTGAACATCTTTAAAGAAACTGAAGAAGTTAATGATATAGCATCCACATCGAAATCCACCGTCTTATGCATATCCTGTAAAGTAAGATATTTTGACTGTACCTAGAAGCAACATATTAAAAAAAGTTGATGTAAACACTGTTACAGGAAGAACTTATGCAATTTCAGCAAAAGTCACTGAATCAATGACATTGGCTATGCCCCCCCCCAAAAAAAGCAAATAGTTAACGAAACTAATTTATACAGTGCATGAATAACATATCAGGCCTAAAAATATGAACATTATGTATACATGGAATGCATACATAATGTTCATATTTTTAGGTATGTATGGAAAGGGCCATATTTGATAAACTATCCAACCAGCAGACTGGAAAATGCAGCCAGTGGAAAGGGCCATATTCGATAAACTATCCAACCACATAAAAACATGGTTTAGCTACGTAGACGATATTTTTGCAATAGTTAACAAAAATGAAACTGAAAATATCCTCAAAGAAATCAATTCAATAGACAATAACATTCAATTCACCATAGAAATAGAGGAAAATGCCACCATTAACTTCCTTGAAGTCAAAATCAATAGAGATAAGAAGAATAACATCAATACTACAGTCTTCAGAAAAGCCACCAATAATAATGAAATAGTTCATTTCAATTCAAAAACTCCATACAAATTCAAAATAGCTGCCATAGGATCTTATGTCAATCGCGCAATTACAGTATGCTCAAACGAAAAACTACTCAATGAAGAACTCCAATTTATTAAAACACAACGTAAAAACGCAGGGTACCCAAAATCAATCTTAAAAAACCTTTTCAAAAAGAGAATCAAAAAACTGGAACAAATTAATAACTATCAAAATCCGAAACTAAAATTTACCATCGCCATTCCCTACTGCAGGGGAGCCGCTCTAAAAATTACAAATGAAGCTGCCAAGAAAAATATCAAAATCCCCATAAAACCCAATCAAAATATCTTCAAACGCATTCGCAGTGATAAAAATAATATTACTCCTGATGAAACTGCCAGTATCTATAAAATAAACTTTACAGACAATAGTACTAATAAACCGGGCTGCTATATTGGTATGATGAAACAAAAAAATCAAAGACCAAAAAAAGGAACACCACAATGACATTAAATTCAATAAAACCACTACTGCCCTCGCAAAAATAGCACAAGAACGCCCCATAGAAATCAACTTTAACAATAGCCAAAAACTCGGAAATTACAAAAATAGTTATTATGCACTAAACATGGAGGCCTTATAGATTATAACTACAGATGGTGCTGTAAATGATATGACGCATGCGTAGATAGATCCTGGGTGGAATGCCGTGCTGAGGAAGAGAGCTGGGCATTTGGAACTAAGACCTGAGCTGAAGAAGGTGGTGGCTGCCACCGAAAGTGGTACAAACGGATTTTAACGTGTTTTTAATGATTATGTATACATTTCAGAAAGAAATGGCTACGTAAGAATGTCTGTTTCACATAATTTTTATGTAGATAAATAAAAATGAAAGTTTGGAAATGTTTTCATAATTAGAACGAATAATAACAATAAATAGATAGTACTGCATTCCACATAGATGCAAATGTTATTTTTTTAAAAATTCATAACTTAAAAAGTCTTGCCAGTCACAGTTTGAAAATCAGCAATCTTATAAAACAATAATAGGTGATTAATATAAAAAATTCAAGGAAAACAAAAGGGGCATTTTTTGAGATATTCAAGGTCAAAGGTCAAGTGACCTAGATTTTTCATTCAAGTTTTGGCATCATGTTATATATCCCTGAAAAGCTTGTACCAAGAGCTTTAAAATGAGACCTCATTTATTTCAGTAGCTCAAATAAAACAGCACATAACTTCTGTTTTATGAGGTAAAGTATTACATTTTTCTCACTTTTTAAAAAAGTTAAAAACTTGTAACTTTTGAAAAAAAAGAGGTAGGAATCTAAAATTTGACATCTGGCTACAGCTCATAGTAGACAACAACTGTGCCAATTTTCAAAGAAATCAGAGGAGGCCGGGTTGTAAGCTGTGCTGATTTGACATGGAATGACCCAATAGTAAAGTGCGGAGAGCGAAGATGGCATATTTCTGGTGGACATGGAATTAAGTGACTGAAGTAAAAAAATTAAGGCAAGTGCTCTTTTTTAATAATCTTTCAAATATGTATGTATACCAATTCTCAGAGCAGAATTCTTTAAGGGTTTTTCTCATCACTTTTAAAGTGATATTTGATGATTTTGTTAGTTCTATTTATCTACGACTGTGCCAATTAAAAAAAAAAAAAATCAGAGGGGGTCTGGTTGTAATCTGCATTGATTTGACATGGAATGACCCACACAAAATATCTGCTTGTGTTATACAATTTTAATGTTCCAGGAATTGTTTATTGTAATTTTAATGTTTTTTTAATATTAAGCAGGGAGACGGAGAATCCAGAAATTTTTTCCAGGATCCTACTTTTGTGAATTTTCATAACATTTTTCAAAAAGTCACTTTTTTTCTTAAAATAATTTACAAGACAAATTAAAATATACAGTAAGATGATAATGATGGGTTGTTTTAATTGATTGCAATTTTGTGAAATAGACGCAACAGTTCATAAAAACTAAATTTTAATCCTTTATGCTCGGACGGCAGCTCAAAGTACCATTAGTAAAACTACTTAATAGGACATAAATCAGCAATAAATCATCAATGAGGTTTTAATTTCCTGTAATTTAATATTTAATTTATTACGTAATGTAATACGTAAAAGTTTACATAACACAAGATAATATTCCAGATGCTACATAAAAAACTTCTAAACTTATTTTTCATAAGATAAATTAATTTTTGGCATAAAGGGTTAAAAGATACAGTATAAAAATTTTATTTTTCAAATACAAAACAGGATAATTTTAGTTGTCATTTTAAATTTTTTTGAGGATGTAATCATCCCAGTGCCTGTGATACTTTAGCATCAGAAAAATCATTTTTATCTATTGCTTTTTTAATAATTGCATGCTTGCAGCGATCCAAGAGTTTTCCTAACTTTTTAGCTGTTTTTAAATCACACACACACACACACAGATTTCTCAGTTTCTTTACTAGCTCCATATTCTTTTTTTTTTCGCAAAAATATTCTCCAGGTTCAAATATGTATGTATACCAATTCTCAGAGCAGTCAGTTGTACGATCAAGAAGTTGATTGCTGCAGTACTATCCAGTGGCGAGTTAAAGTAATAATGTGCTGCAGTGCCATCTAATGGTGAGCTATAGCCAAATCTCTGCTCAAATGTGTAAGTATATAAAGGTCAAAATTAGCAGTCACCACTCGCCGACTGTATTTTTGAAAGTGGAGACTGAAAATTTATGTACCAGTAGCCACAGTTTATACCCCCCCCCCTTTTCCTTTTTAACAGACTTTTTCAAAGATTTTGTGAATTGAAAATAAAACCGAAATAAGAGACGTTCAAACATGTTCTTGACAGAAGGCAACAAAAACTCCCACGATTGGTTTCGGCATGGGCATGGTGGAAAGGGGAGTGGTAGGGCTGGATCTTTGATAAAGGGTATTAGTACCATACGATCAATTAGCAAAAGTGATAATCTGTTCTGGAAATTCGCAAATGGGGATTATGACAATGCCTACGATTGCAGTTTGAAGCAGATATCTGCACTTGTTTGTTTTTGCAGTTCCCTGTACCTACAATGTGCAAGCTTCTCTTTCTGAGAACAAAAATCCGATAAGTGACGAGCTTTCATTTATGATTTCTTTTCAGTGGATTTTCTTTGCAGAGGATTTAAAATTAGGGATCCTTTGTTCTTTCTTTTTTAAAAAAAGGCACTTTTCTGTACCATGCACGAAATATTCAGAACTGGTTTGGTGCAATCTCAAAATGATTAAAGTTTATTCCTAAACTTTCATTTCTTATATGCTGCATGTGCACCAGCAGAATATTTTCCAAGGGGGAGGGGAGACTTTCTTAGGGTTACCATGTTGGAAAGAAGAAAAAAACTGAGAAAAACACAGCATACAAAAATCCAGGGAGGTGCAAGTGCCCCTTTACCCTATGCTGCTGATGCCCATGATAGGCTGAGACATGAATAAAGATTAATTCATGTCACAAAATCGGGCAATTTTTTAACTTTCAAAAAGTCATTTTTCATTTCTAAATGAACCGGTAATTCTCTAATGTTCAATAAATATTTTTAACTATGGATAATTTGAAATAGGAAGGCCAGATAATGATTACACTGAGCAATCATTTAGAATAAAAACTTGTAAGTGTGCAAAACAGCCAGTTTTAAGAAATAGAAGGTTCCATCATTTATACTAATAGTTTTCTCTAAAAAGTTGCAGTCTAGAACATTGATTATTTAATAATTATCAAATATAACAACCACATTATAGGATCGATGGCGAAGTCATTTTGAATTCCAACTGAAAGTGTTATGTGCCAGATCGTAGTTTTCTATTGCTGCATTAACTGAAAACAAACATCCCAGAGGTGCCTCTTTTTGGGTTACGCAAATGAAAGAAAACAGACGAAAAAGCAATGACTATTTGATAAGCATCTCAATTAGGAAAAAAGTAACTATTTGTAAAAGAACATTTCAACATGCTGCATTTTTGAGAAATGTCTGATTGCACTGCTTAGAATTTTGTGAAGGAACAGTTACATATCATTAAAAGGTCGTTTCAATCGATCATATTTTTGTTATGGTATCATTTTAATAGAGATTGTTTTGTAAAGGAGCCGTAAAACAATCAACAGTCTTGACTGCAATGATCCCTGTAAAGGAAGGGGAAGGGGGAAATGACATTTTAAAGTGAAAATATGAACAAACCAGGTTAAAGGGGGGGGGGGGGGGACTGCCAATCATTGAAAGGTTATCCAGCTCTATGCTTTTTAAAGAACGGTAGTAGAGAGATACTACACAGAAATGCTTTTGACAAAAGCAAGGACGTAGCCAGAGAAAAAGGATAAATGGATGAAATTTTATACATCACCTAATTAATGTAAGGGGTACATTTTACTAACTGGGAATGTTTTTGTAGGGCTCCGCATAAAAATTAATTTTTTCATTTTATTGAGATTTAATGTTCTGAAAATGTTAATCAACAACATAAAATTCTGTCTCTTATATAACTTTGATTTATTGTACATGTCTATGATCAACATTTAAGGTCTAAAAGCCTAGGTCAGTGCTTTTGGGACACCCTGTACATACCAGGGTTTTGGACCCGCCCACAACCCCCCCCCCCCAAAAAAAAAACCTGGGTGGGTTTAAAAAAATAAAATCCTAATAAAAAAACCAATAAAACCCACACAGAATTTTTTTTTTCGGTTTATTAAAAATTATCAAAATTTTTCCTTTCTTTCATTTAAATCATTTGTTATTTGACATTAAATACATATAATATTACCTACATAACTTAGTGCATCATATTAGATAAATATATATATGCCAGTTTAATTTTATTATAATTATTTTTCCAACTTCAACATAAAGAATAATAACCCTTTTAAAAATAATAATACCTTGAGCTAATTCTATCTGCAATATTTGTTTTAAAATGAACATGTGTGGAATGGAGGCAGGGATAACTTAGTAATTTATCTCTTTAATAAATAAGTTTCAAATACGAATAAAATATGTAATTATCAGTATAGTGACAAAAAAAAAATCCTTTCCCGAGTAAGAGAAGAATGGGACATGTCTCTCTTTTACAACTTACAAACATGCATCGCAAGAATGAATTCAGGCTCAGGAAACCATCCCGTATTCTATTAGTTGCCTCATTACTTTAGTACCGCATTTTCCTGTATATAATCTGCAGCTACATATTATCCGCAAAAAGAAAAAACTACTGCATAATCCGCAGCAATTTTTACGCCGAGTAATTTAAAATATATACTGCCGATAGTATCACATAAAAAAATACGCAATAGGATAAATTGTACTGTAAAAGCAAAACAACAACAAAAATTATGAAAAACAGCTATGCCTTTCACGTGCAGTGTTCCCGCTCTGGGAACACTAAACTCTCACATTTTGACTGTTGCCAGTCATGAAGAATAGATTTGATTTCTATAAAAATAGTTGCAGGTGACATAGCTCCACGAGAATACTTTACTTTTCAGCATGTCATTTCCCGTTAAAAAATATTCACAATTATTTTTAACGGCACTGACATCTGCTGAAAAATGGCACCCGTTGCCATCGTTCGACTTAACTACTAGCAAGATGGCGGACGATCGAAACGTTCATCGTATGCCACAGATCTAGAGAACCTTTATTGATGCAGACTGGCTGTGCCGCACAGCCAGCTCTTCTACGTCAATCGCATTTTTCAAAATCAGTCATCCACAATCGAATATTTGATTCGTCAATGTTAAACAATCTGGCAGCTTCCCGATTTCCTACTTCGGTATCCTTTGCTATAACTTTTAGTTTAAAATCTGCTATGTAACTTACATGCTTTCGTTTCAGCATGATGATATTTGAACCTGAATATTTTCAGGACGAAACAGCTCAGTCAAAACATTATTCGAAATGATACTAGCGAGAGCGACTAGCAGGGACAATTATATAGGACGATCATCGATGCATTCAGGGATGCATTGTACAAGAGCTAAATGAAATTTGCTTGAAAGATAGCGCTGCGAGTCGTAATCATTAATTTTTTTGTTTAACGCCTACTCGTGCTAGCAGTAGATTGAGGCAGGGAAGCGCTTACGCTTTGCATCGTCAGAGAACTCCCGAGCGCTAATTATTAAAACGGGGTGGAATAATTTCCTTCGAGAGGATGATGCAATTTTGCCGGTCTGCTGAGTCGTGAAAGCTTTCAGTGCCATGTGTTGTTTATTTTTTAAAACAAACTGCATTTCTTTCTAAACTTTATTTTGTAAGCTTTTCTGATGGAGAATGTTTTTTATCAGATTATCAGCGGCGGCTTATAATACGCACAACAAAATTAGAAACTTTTTAACACATTATCCACGGATTATATACAGGAAAATACGGTACTGAGAAATATAAAACTAATTCATTATACATTGTTTATGTGGGATTTAATATCAGACATTAATTATAGATTTTTTAAAATAAAAAGTAATATATATTTAAAGCAAAAATGAATAACTATAAAGAAAATTATTAAATAAATAGTAGTTCTGCAGTAAGTTGGCCTGCAAAGGGTTTACCGACTTATATTCTAACTAGAATATATAACTATGACTTAAACACAAAGGTTAAAAAAAAATTAAATTAAAAAGTTTGTAAATTTAAAAAGTACTAGAAAATAGAAAGATATGTTGTTTTTGATTGGCAAAGAGAACAATAATATACTTTTATCTATTGTCATAAAACAAATGAGGAGCCTTTTATAAACGCCAGCAGAAAAAGATAGTACAGCATTAAAGTTGAAGTTATTTTTATATTTTAATTAATTATTTTGTAATGAAAGTTTTCTTTTAGACTAAAATTATTCTGTTTTGAAATAAAACTATAAAATTTAAATCCAAAAAGTGTTATACTATATAAAAAAAAATCTTAAAAACACCCAATAAAACCCGCCTGGGTTGGGTTAAAAAAAAAGCAGGTTTTTTTAAAACCCTGGTACATACTGGCAGGCGGGTATCTTTTAAAAATTAGCAGAAGATTTATATGTATATTTTAAGAAATCTTTCCTTATTACTTATATAAGCTGTGCGTGCTTGTTAAACTTATATGTAAGTTGTACAATATTCAAAAACATGCGAGCAGCCACTCAAAATTTCAAGCTCAGTGGCCACTGGCCACCCGCAAATTTTCTGAATTTTGACCTCTATAAGTATACCAATTCTTAAAGTTGGTGTGCTGCATCAGCATCTAGCTGCAAGTCATAGCAAAATGGATAGCGTAAAAGTATTCTCCATGCTCAAATATCTGTGTGTACCAATTTTCATCGAAATCAGTTGAACAGCATTTTCATAAGCAAGCAGTTAAATTCTTAAGTATTAAATAGAGTAAATGTAACATTATTTTGGCATTTCAGTACATGGTGTTACTTTCAATTGCCTATTCTTTTTTTACAAAATGTTATGCTATAATTTTCATAGTCAACATATCTCTAACGTGATCTATCTTGATTATCTTATAAATAAAAATGAAATTCTGTTTGTTTGTTTGTTTGTTTATTTGTTTGTTTGTTTGTGGATTTGATTCGTATACAAATCCACAAAAATGGACCTATCGGTCTGAAATTTAGCACAGATGTGTAAAATAATATAGAATAAACCACTGTCCACTTTAAAACTTTGAAAGTCCACCCGTTCCCGGAATTTAAGAGATTTTTTATGCTCTTCACGCAAAAATCTTTCCGTAATTGTAACCCCTGTAGTGAAAAATGTGTGAAATAAGGATCGTGGTTGCCATGTGTGGCGATTTTGCCGAATAAAATGTCGTTCGTATACAAATCCACAAAAATAGACCTATCGGCCTGAAATTTAGCACAGATATGTAAAATAATATAGAATAAATTGTAGTCCACTTTAAAACTTTGAAAGTCCACCCGTTCCCGGAATTTAAGAGATTTTTTATGCTCTTCACGCAAAAATCTTTCCGTAATTGTAACCCCTGTAGTGAAAAAAGTTTGAAATAAGGATCGTGGTTGCCATTTTGCCGAATGCGATTTTGCCGAATAAAATGTTTTAAATTCTCAAAGTAAAAATAAAAGAATAATAATGATTTTTTTTTGTTAGTTTATATTCGTAAGGTTATTTTTTTTTTTAAATTATAATATCGTGTGCATGGGAAATCAGAGCAGGAATGTAATGCTTTACACGCAAAACAATAAGAATTGAAGATTTCCGAGGCTAATGTGTAAATTTTTTTAGTTTGGCGAAAAAATAAAATGGCTGAAATATGGATTTTGAGTAAGTGAGTTCTAGCGGTTTGCCCAGTTTTCGGCTTGGCGCAATTTATTGAGAGCTTAAGGAAATAGATTTTTGAAAACAAGTGCAAAGGTTTTATTAGAATACAGTGTTAAATTTTAATGATCCGTGAAGAAATAATGCAGTTATTAAGGGATTTCAAGCGATCTAACTTCAGAATTCTCGCCAACTGAGTACATTGATTTAAGTTGGGGGAATTCCGCCAAATTTCAGAAAATTGAAATCTTCTCATTTAGTACATCGGAGTAACGATGAATAAAACACATTATAGTTGATCATTAAAAAAAAATCGGCTGTATTAAGGGATTCCAATTTTAAAATAAATGCGTGCTACTCTTTGGCGGTCGAACCATTTCCCATATTGATTGCTGCTAAGTCAATGCTTCGAATGATTCCCTGAAAAAACTCTTGCAAAATGGCGTATGTTGGCACTTTGGCGAGGCTTAGATTTAAAACTGGATTTTATTTGAGACTGGTATATATAATAACACTGGTTATAGATAAAAATGAATGTTGGTATGTATTTATGAGGTTGAAAAACTCCAGCACCGTTGCACCGTTGCACGATGAAATTTGGTTCACATAAGTCTTTCATCATGGAGAAGGTTTTTATGCTATCCGTTTTCCTTAACTTGCCACTTGGTGCCGCAGCACAACGTTGAATTCTATTCCGTTTAGCCGTTTGCTATGCGAATATCGTCCAACCGATTTCGATGAAATTTGGTACACGCGAATATTAGAACACGGAGAATATTTTTCACTATCCATTTTGCTGTAACTTGCCGCTAAATGGCGCTGCAAAGCATCAACTTCTATACCGTTCGACTGACCAGCATAAAATTTTTTATACTTACACCATTGAGCACGAAGAATATATTCTAACTGCGTTCCTTTTGATGTTACTCACCACTAGATGACACTGCAATGCATTATTATTTTAACTCGCCACTAGATGACGCTGCAGCAGGCCAAATTCTTGACCATTCAAACGGTCGCTATGAAAATCAGTATACATAGCTATTTGAACAATGAGAATATTTTGGCGTTATCCATTTTGCTATAACTCGCCACTTGACGGCGCTGTAGCAAATCATTACTTTATTGAACCACTAGATGGCCCTGCAGTGTATCACTTCTTGACTGTGCAAATAATCGCTATGAAAATAGGTATACATAGATATTTGAACACGGGGAAGAGTTTGGCGCTATCCATTTTCCTATAACTTGCCACTAGATGTCGCGTCAACACATGAACTTCAGGACTGTCCAGCCGACAGTCATGAAAATTCGTATACATCGATATCTGAATGCGAAAAATATTTTCGCCGTATCCGTTTTGCTAAAACTCGCCACTAGATTGCGCTACGCCGCATGGCCTTCTGCACCGTACAAACGATTGCCTTGCAATTCGGTATGCATGATTATTGGACACAATATAACGCGATATCCACTTTGCTATATCTGTTTATTACAATGAATAGTAATCACCACAAATCGTAATATCAAAAAGTCCATTCATTCCCGTGCGAAGAACGGGTACTTCAGCTAGTAATAAATATGTTCTTTGGAGAACTACAGCTGGCGCTCTGGTTTCTTGGAATTTTTCTCGACCAGCTTTTCCACATTTTTTCATTTAAGATGAATATCAATTTTACTTTATATGTTTTGTGTATATATTTTTATTTGCATACATATTTCTCCTAGTGATCTTTATAATGTTTGAACTTTTTCCCGTGCTACATTTTACATTGCTAGGCTCGTTGTACAGCTTCTATGAGGTACATATACATCATTTTTATTTTCCTTACTCCTTATTTTGATAATCATGACACTGTCTTCAATTACATTTCTTTCCACTTTCTTCCATTAGGTCCATGGCACAACATACATGCTCTTTCAGTTTTTTCTCTTGCCTCACAATGTACTGTTTCTATTTTTGTCATATTTTTACACATCATCCCCCCCCTTGAACATGCTATTATTTACAGTTACCATGTTGACTGATTTTTTACACATTATTTGTTTTGAACACTCGTTTTTAAAGGATTCATTTATTTATATTTTTGTGTTTCACTCCATTTTTTTTTTTTTGGGGGGGGGGGGGGCTTTTTTAATACAATTTTAACACGTTTAACAAAAGTTGTACAGTTCACACGTTTTTAGATACACTGTTTCATTGTTTTTTTTTCCTGCCATTGATATGCCTCTGTTTAACATATGCATTCTTTGGAAGAGTATAGTGGTATTCATTTGATTACCTTCTTTTTCTTTTCAAAAAATACACAATACAACACATTGTTTGTTGTACTTCAAGTAAAATTCATACTTGAATAGTCACTGATCTTTGAAGTTTCTGTTTGTCCACTATTACAGCTTTTTTCACATTTACTTCCATTTTTCATGTTTTTATATTTACATTGCTTACACATAGTTATGATTCTTAATCTTTTTGCATTTTTTTCATCGCACTTTTGTTGTCTTGTTATATGTTACACACACAAACAAGTTCACACTGATGTACTGCTCATTTTGAGTTCATCATGTTTGTCCTTTCACAATTTGTTACGCACTAAATTTTTGAATATTGGTTACATTTACCGCTAACATTTTCACTATGATGTACTGTAGTACAGTTCAAATTTTTTTAACACTGTATTTGTCTTGTAACTTTTGTTCACTTACACAAACATAACAAACGTTGAAATATCTCACTTTTTTCTCTTTCTACAAGATGAAATATTAAACTCTTATATACCTTTTTGTAAATTAATACAGCAGTAATTTGTCAAGTACTCCATGTGTTATAAATATCTACATTGATTGAAACATATTGTCAGACTGTTTATAGTTAACTGATGATCTGAATTATGTTTACTCTTTTCTTAGTGATTTTTTTGTGAAATATTGTTTCTTCTGTTATTTTCGTTATAAAATATATATGTATTGATCAGATTAACACTTAACACATTTAATAAGTGAAATTTTAGGGTATATTGCATTGTTTTGTAGTTGCATTTTAGCGTATTTTATTTGTACTTTAGTGTTTCATTCTTTCCCAATTTTGTCACTTTAAAAATTTTAATATTGTGACATAAGTGACACAACAACATTTCTTTTCTTGAACTTCAAAAATTACTAATTTAATTGATTTTTTTTATACAGTATGACCACAATTGCTTTTTAAGCTATAATTAAGATTATACTTACATAATTTCATAACAAGTTTAATCCTACATTTTTAGGACTTTAAAAAACTATTCGTATACTTTTGTAACTTTTCCCTTTCATTCTCATAATTAGTAAATTAATTAAGTTGATGTTGATATATTGCATATGCATGCGTTGAATGTATGTTTCCTTGTTGGTAAGGATCCACTGACTTGGATGTATGATTGGTTTTAGTGGATACTGCCTAGCTGATCCAGCAATTATCACTTGTGTATTTGGAATTCATGCTGTGTCTGTCAATATATCATTTCTTCAATAATGTTCTTAAAACTTGGCACTTAATAGTAGTGATTCTTTTTAAGGTAATAACTAAAAATTAATAAAATAACAATTAATAATAAAATAAAATAATTGACTTAGTATTATCTCTAACTTGAAAATTTGAAATATATGAGTGTACAATAACATTTAAGCCTTGTTTTATTGTACTTAGATTGATGTTCGTTGACTGTATTGTACATAGATTGATAATCAATATCCTCAAAAAAAAATTTTTTTTTACTGTCCTTTTGTGTAAGAAAAGTTTGAATTGTGTTTGTTTTTCTCCTCTTATGTATGTATACATGTTGCCAGATAAGATAATTTAAATTGTTGCTACCACAGTACAAAACATTGTGAGAAATAGCCATCAAAGTAATTTTTGAATGGCATATTACGGTAAATTTACATTTGCACAAGTTTTATTGATTGATTTTGTAATGCATGCATTCTTGATGTTGGCCTTATTGTTATAACCATTGAACATCGCTGCTTTATCGTAATCATGTAAATTTGTTTAAAAAAAAAAAAAAAGCATATTTAGAGTACTCAGTCACTGCAATTCTTAGCAGTATAAATATCGTTGATGTGCACATGAGCTTGAAATGCTCAATTAAAGAGAAAAGGGTGTGCTGAAATGCCCCTTATTTGAAAGAAAAGGGTGTGCTGAAATGCTCCTTATTGGTATTGTGAGCTAAATACTCCTTTTTGATTTTGTCACCATTTATTTTTTATTGCTAGCACTTACTTTTTTATTTGTGTCATGACATATTTTTTTTTCTCTGTAAGCATTTTTAGGTAGTGGTCATCAGTAATTTTTCAATTGTATAATTGTGTCAGTATATGTTTATGATTTCCTTAATTGTTTAAGCCAGCCAAACAGAGCATTTAATTTTTTGTAATGACATTAATTTTAACTAAAAAAAATTTTTTTGCTGGAGGAGGGGAGTATATATGTTATGGAGATCACATATTTAATTTAATAATCATTTACTTTGTCTTTCTTTAAATTTAATAGATCCAAAATCAAGAATTCTAAATCTTCTCTGTCCTCATTTTTCGGTCACTCCGGCTTTTAAATCTGTATATTCTCTCTTCCCCGTATGCATTAATCTTAATTGTTTTTTCTCCTCTACATCAGACCTGGTGGCATGGTTCTGAGCTAAAAATAGATTGCATTACGCCCGTTTTCAATTGCAACAAACTTTTTGCTTCCCCTGTTTGGCATCCTGCTGGTTTAAGCTTTTTCTGTTGCCCTCCGTCATCTTTATTATTTGCTCGTGATTGCGTCATTTTAATTTTATTGGATTAAGTTTTAGGGTTGCTCTGGAGTTGGTGTTATTTATCCCAGACATGTGTTTGTTCTCACCAATGTGTAATTCTCTGCTGGCGTAATTTTCAATTCATTCCATCTTAATTTCACTGCCCATATAGGACGTTTTTTTATTTCGCTGAGCCACTACCCCCCATTGTAATAATGTTTCAATAGTTTCTTTTAAATAAAACAGTTTTAAGTATTAAATGGCTCTTTATTATATAGCAACTAAGTGCATTGAACCTGGAATTTTCTAACCGTCACAATGCAATTTAATAATTTAAAATACCTTAAACAATTAACTTCATTACAGGGGCAGTTAGTTTGTTGGTGGGGGCGGTTAGTTAGAAGATTGCCATACATACATTTTATACATTACATTATGTAAAATAGGATCTTTTACATTAGGAGGGGGGTCGCCCCCTCCGCCCTCCCCTTTAATCCGCCCTTGCTAGTGGCAAGTTATAGCAAAATGGATAGCTCGAAAATATTCTCAGTGTTCAAGAATCTATGCATATAAATTTTCATAGAGATCAATTGCCCGGTCAAAAAAATTGAGTGCACTGCATTGCCACCTAATGGCTAGTTAAAGTAATAGTGGCGCACAGTGCCATCTAGTAGTGAGTAACAGCTAAATGGATAATTAGAATATATTTTCCGTGCTCAAATGTGTAAGTATAAAATTCTTTATGGTGATTGGTCGGACAGTGTAGAACTTGATGCGCTACAGCACCATCTTGCGGCGAGTTATAACAAAACAGATAGTGTAAAAATATTCTCCATGTTCAAATATCTATGTGTACCAAATTTCATCAAAATCGCTTGAATGGAATAGAATTCGACGTTCTGCAGCACCATCTAGCAGAAGATATATAGCAAAATGGATAGAGTAAAAAATATTCATAAATAACCAATTTTCATCAAAATCTGTTAACAGTATTTTCATAGCAAGTGGTCGAATGGAATAGGATTAAACGTTCTGAAGTGCCATCTAACGGCAAGTTATAGCAAAATGGATAGTGTAAAAATACTCTCCATGATCAAATATCCATACGTACCAATTTTCGTCAAAATGGGTTAAATGATATTTTCATAGCAAGTGGTAGAATAGAATATCTGTTCTGCAGTGGCATCCGATATTGTAATAGTTATTGTGCTATTCGGGGTGGAGATGAATCCAACAAATCAGAGATCATTAAAATCAGTCCAGCCGTTTGAGTTATAAATGGTGTAACTAACCCGACATTGTTTTATTTATATATATATTTTTATTCACTTTACTATTATTTTATATTAACTATTCTGGTTTTGCTATTTTCCCCCCATCATTTTTCTTTTATTTGCTCTGGTATCTTACTTTTCTCTTCTAAATGGCAACTGCCTCTGTTTACCTTTCAATTCTAACTTTTCTGCTAATGTGAATGATGAAACTATTTTGCAACTGAAGAGTGGATTTTTTATATCCCAAAATGATCATACTGTGGATACATTTTTTTAAAACAAAGATTTTAATTTTATAAAGAGTCATTTGTTTAATGATGGCCATATGAATTAAAATATTTTTGCGATTATTAAGGAAAATATTTGGATTTAGTACAATTCCCTACTTTCTTGAAAATTATATTTTCAAGATAATTTTCTATGGAAAACCAGCGGAGAAATCTACCATTACAACAGTTCAGTTTTTTCATGATTAATGGGATTTTTTATTTCCCGCCCCCTTAGAACTGTGGAACTTTTATAATGAGTATATTTAAGTGAAAAATATTCTTTCAGAGTTGCAGTTGTCATCAAAAGAAGCTAGCTTGTTGAGAACGAAGGTTCCTCTTAACCTCAACCCCCCTATCTGTTCAACCATTTCTCCATTTCAGGGGAAGGTAGCATGATGACTATCACCCCTCAATGCAAGTTTGTTTTTAATTCAAGAAATATCAGGATTTCTTTTATAGTTCTAATAGTCTAAACTAAATAGAGTAATAATAGTTACTTAAACTAGAATAAAAATACGCTATGATTCTGGAGCAAATTTCGGAACAACAAGAACAACAGACTTCTGGGGAAACATTGGGTCCTGAAATTTTCTGCACTCCTGAATGCAGATAAGGCAAAAATAAGCTTATTGCATTTTTTTCTTTCTTTAATTTGGTGCAAAATTAACATAAAAAATTTATGTTATGAGATAAAATTACATACTAGCACTTGGTTCTCCAGAGTTACTATTAAACATATGTCCTGAAGCTGAACTAGCTTGTTGCATTTGCTGAATTTCCATTTCTTTCCGTTTTTGTCGTCTTTCTTCAAGTTCTCTCTGAATTTTGTAGATTCTTTCTGCTAACAACTGATAATATTCTTCCTGTGGAAAATTTTAGAACAATAACTCAAATAAGTTATTTTGAATTTTTTAAAAATTGTTGGTACATAGTTTATTATTTTATAACTTTTCATCAACAGTTGGAATAAGCTATGACTTTCCAAAGCAAACCATACTAGATCTTTAAAAATCAAGTATAACAGTGGCAAAATTGGGAAAAAAAGGAAATCATACAAAGTGAACGTTAGGAACGATAAAAAACAAAGTGAAAATTGGGGGAAAACATTAAAAAAGAATAAAAATTAAAATAAAATTACTGTAAAATCAACATACTAAAATAATATATTTCTCAAACGAAAAATTTTGCCTCCCCCCCCTTGCATACCAGAATAGCTATAAAATGTTGGGTTTCTTATTATATTTATTTTTTTACCCCATATCTTTTGAGATCAACAATTGTGTAATGGACAATTTCAAAAAGTACACCTTTGGAAATAAATTGGTCTTAGAAATAGACACAAGCTATTCTTCATGCTCATTATCGATATCTAAATAAATAAGGGGGTCTTTTGCTCTTTATTTATTTTTTTTTTCTATTTATTTATTAAAATATTTAAATTTACAAAATTATATTGATTTTAAATCTTAAATGGTAGTTTTCAATTTCCCATATTGTAAATATATTCCATGAAGATTCTGAAAGATCAGCTTTTACGGGCAAGAAAAGAATGTCATCCTGTTTGTAGCCATTTCATCAAGTGCTGGTGATAAGGCTGTAACCAGGGAAAAAAAAAAAACGGACAGGGGAGGAAATCAAACCCACACGATCCTTTGGCTATGGCCTTTCTAAGAATGCATTCATTCTCCGTTAGTTACATAATAATTAAAATAAATATGGTTGGGGCTGTTTAATGATTCATTTATTTACTTTTTTAAAGAACACCAGGCTGAGTTGCATAATAAATCGCTAGGGCAACAGATCAGACAAAAAAATCCGAAGATTCGCAGCAATCCTCCCTAAATCCAGCACGGCCGCAGCCTCGAACATTCTGGATTTTGGGTTTCTTGCTGTGAGGTAGCCCACTTACAGAACCAAGCATATGCCACAGGTTCATATTTACATACAGATATTTCATGAAATTTATCAAAGTAAATTCAGGGATGGTCAATTTTTCTATCCAAAATCTGAATATCAAAATTTTTCGTAATTGCCTTAAATCATACAAGGGAATGAAAATTAATTCTTTTTAAAGACATTAAGTCAATACAATACATGCACAACAAAACTTGAACTTACTCTGCCGTTCGCTGCATTATACATATCCCCTTCAACTCGACATGCATATGCAACTATATTTTTCATTCTTGCATCTTGAAGTGTTGATATATCAGTATTTGGGAAAATTGCTTGAACTCTGAAAAAATTTAATCAACATACTATGGTTAAAACTGTTCATTAAATTGGAGTTTGACTGTGTGTGTGTATATATATATATATATATACAGGGTGTCCCAAAAAGGTGGTTACAGGTTTTAATTCTTTATCTATTAGAGATAAGTGGGTAGTGTAAATTGAAAAAATGTTTACAATAAGGTCAGAAATAAGAATCTGTTAAGAAAAATTTCTTCTTGATAATTCTCAAAAAGTTACACTTTTTAAATATTTGTATGACCCATTCCAAAGTTTCCATTCCAAATTCCGCACCACACAGACACAGAAAATTTTCTTTGGTGGTGTTATTTCTTGCACATTATATGGTTTTGAATTATTCCAATAATGATCGTTATGACTATTGACCCATCTTCCGTAAATAAACATTCATCAGTCCACATAATATTTTTAACAAAATTAACATTTTTATCTTGTTGAATTAACAACCAATTGCAGAATGCTAGATGTCGAGCAAAATCGGATGGAGTGCTTGCAGTCCATGTATATAAAATGGATGAGAATTATGTTTTTCAAGAATTCTATCAATTGATGTTCTAGGTAGTCTCAAAGTAGTGCTTGCTTTTTGAATACTTGTACGTGGGTTGGCAGAAAAATACTCTATAATATCCGTTTCTTCGTTTGCACCATAAAAGCGATTTCTCCCAGGGTCAGATTCTGGATGAAAAGCACTGGTAGCTCGCAATCGCTTCATCGTCCAGTAAAGAAACATGCAAGAAATTTCAGGTGAATTCGGATATCATCGTCTGAATTCTCAAGCAGTTTCTACATTATTTCTATTGCACTAGAATAAATCATTGTTAATTCAAACAACTCATCATTTGTTAAAAAAAACATTATGCAGTACTAGTTATATGTTTTTATTTCAAAGTTATGAAACTAAATAATGCTGCATAATTTTTAATACACTATTCTATACAAGAACAGTTTGGTTGAGTTGTTCTGGTGAGTTACTACTGCTAACAAGTGAGTAACTCAAAAGAAATCATCTGCATTTCATTATGCAGTTGTTAAAAAATATTTTACCATAAACATTTGAATACCACTTTCAGGAAATAAAAAATTGTCTGAGTTAGTCTGTTAGAATGCTGTTTTGAAAAATATGATCATTTTTAACAGAACCACGAATTTACCCTAAACATGCAAAAATGCCTCTAATGTAAATATTTTAATACATTCTATCTTTTATAAATGCCACAAATTTACATTTCTATTTTTGTGTATGGTCCCTTTGCACAGCCTTCCATTTTCAATTAAGCATAACTCACTCAGTTTTAAATTTACAGTTATGCGGTTCTTTCTATTAGTCTTGTTGGATGGAAAATAAAAACTTTCTAATTGGGAATTTTATTGTACGGGGGTCGCATAAAAATTAAAAAAGTAACTTTTTGTAAATGAACAAAATAACTTTTTTCTTAATGGATTCTTATTTCTGACCTTATTTTGAACATTTTTTTCCAATTTACACCTGTAAGATAATCCAGAAAATTAACTAAAAAAGCTATCGACAGATAGCAGCACCATTCAGAACATTCGAACTAATCTAAAGGAAGCATCCTGCTTTGAGGATAGGACTCTGAACTGTTTTTCTTTTGATACATGGCGTGTTGTAATTCTATCCATTAATTTTATATTCATATACAATAATACAGTCTGTTAAGCCACAATTAGTTTTAATCTCTTACTAACAGATGTTATAATTAAATTCATTATTCAATTCATATCTGTGTGGAATTCAATCAAATTTAAACCATCTTACTAAACAAGTCATCCTGTTCTTTGACGCTCATTCTTCGGGTTCTTACATAGATTTGAAGTATAAAGAATCATCAATGAAAGGTAAGCAATTACCTTATTTACTAATTGATTTCTAATATGGAAAGTTAAGATCAATGCATATTCTATAATCATTCAAGAACAATAATTAGACATTATAATTATTCTTAATAACAATTCAATTCATTCAATACAACACTAACCACCTACCTCTAATAGATAAAGAATTATCAAAGACCGTAACCACCTTTTTGGGACACCCTGTATACACACAGTCAAATGTTCAGTTTTTCAATATATGTATACATATATATATTGAAAAACTGAACATTTATAGCAGTTGTCAAATATTAGTCGCTCACATTTTTTGAACTAAATGATGACGCAAATCCTTAGTGACAGAGTGATGCCATTCTTTCACTTCAGCAGGATTCTCAGGCAAATCTTGAGCCACAGCACTTATTAGAGCAACATTCCCAGCCTTAACTTTTGACTGCAGGTTGTCAGCAAGGAGAAAATTATGTGCAGACTGATTACTGGACATCACTGGAGCACTGCTAGTATTTAGAGCTGGAAGCTGTGTTTGGGGTTGTGGCTGAAGTTGAGGTTGAGGATTTGGAGGAGCTTGGATATGATTTAGATTCTGTGGAGTACACTGTGGTGCTTGATCATTAGCTAAAAAATAAAACAATAACAATTATTTTAGAAAAAGTATATTTAGCAAAATAATAAATATCATCAGTGTTATTGGGACACCCTGCATTAACAGTGTTATTTTCACAGACCGAATTCAGATCCAGGCACACATTAAATTATTTATTTTTTTTTGCATCTTTTGCCTTCTAATGCGTTAGTTCAAGGATATTTAGTCATTTAAATGAGGGAAAAAAATATTTACCCCCTAATTTTTAATTGGAACATTGGTCATTTTTGACCTTACTTTTATAGGTAGTTTAAATAATAAGTGAAATATAAAGAATAAATAAAAGATTTATTTTTAAATTTAAGTAAAGATTTGAATTAAGTTTGAAGGGTTAGGGGCTTGTATCAATATAGCTCCATAAAATTTATGAAAATGGTTATTTTTATGATTTTTTTTATCCAGTTTTCCATTAATATAGAAATGCAAGTTCTATTTTAAAAAATCAAGTCAACTTTTAACTATATCTGCTAATTTTTTCAAGTCAATATTGATAAAATTTAATTTTTCAATACATTTTTAGTCTGATGTTCTAACTGGGAATATTGGCCTGTAAAAGGTTAAATTTTATTATTGGTTTAATAATTATCAGATAAAATATTTTCAGATTTATTTCATATAAAATGCTTTATTTTTATTATAATACTTTAGAAATTACAAGGCAAACAGTTGTCCATATAGTATGATTTGCTATTTTGCAGGCTTTAACACTAGAAGCTAAATGCCCTCCTTTCTCATAGGTATGGGCACCTAGTAAGAATTTGAGAGGTGGATCCTATCCTTGTATTAACCCCTTCGTGTGCAGTTGCTAAACATTCTAGCCACATAATTGTGCCTCTTATGAGGCTGATCTCAAAAATTCAGAATCGTTTGTCAATTTTCTTATGCCTATTCACCAGATGATAATGAGATTATGCATAAAGTGATAGAGTGATGAAAAGTTATGCAAATTTTTTACAATGTAACAGATATTTCACAGAAAAGTTATTGATGTTTCATTAAAAATGTCCGAAATTTAACTATTAATCCAGGAATCAACAAAAACAGAAAAATGTGATAAAAATATTTGTGCTAGAAAGGTTCAACAAGTCAACAGATCAGTTTGCAGATTTGAAAAATGAAGGGGAAGAGTAAAATAGAATTAAAGTAGATATACTAAATTTCTTGGAAACTGAAGAAAATCAAATCTATCCAGGAATTTTAGAAAAACTTTTACAAGAACATTTAATTTGATGCTGCAAATTCTTTGCCAACAAGGCTTTGCAAGTCCCATAAAAGGCATCAAGAGCCAAGTGTGGCACAGTAGTTGGAAACTGCTGGGATAGCACATACTTTATTCTACAATATAGTGCAACAGTGTTTCTCATGAGAAATTCATAACTTCAGCCCTTCGATCTATGTAATGCCACTAAGAAGACTCACTGCTATGTCTACGTGTTGCAAATAAGCTTACTGTTATTAAATTCTAAACATACTAGTGATTAGAATATTTAACTGTCCACCAGCACGATACTGCCAAACAAATCATTGGAAAAATCCCAAACTTAGTACGAAACACTCTCTCTTTCTCTTCCCCTTCTTTTGAAACTCATGTAATCAGGACATTATAAAATCTTTGTAAATAATGGACATACAGTTAATGTTAAATAAAAATATTTCACAATGGATTTTTTGCTGTTTAATGCTTACAATTACTCATACTGCATCATATACAGTCAACTCCAGATATAGTGAGGATTCGGCTGTAGTGAATGCAAACCATGAGTCCCAATTCACATATAGTATCTCTATACCATGGGGTTTACTTCAGTTTAAGTGAACTTCAGATATAGTGGACAAAATGTGATGGTCCCCAGAGGTTCCGGTTATAACCGGAGTTGACTGTATATACGTAAGTGAGATGAATATTTTTACACTTACCAGCTTGCTGTTGTTGTCTGTCTGAAGCTTGTTTCAGAGGCAGGCATACAGGACAATCACTTCGTGAACAGTTTTTCCAATGAGTTATAATTTGGCGTGAAGATGAACAATGTGGTTCTAGACACGTCCTTCCAGCTGTACAACTGGCCATGTGAGTTAAAACATTTTTCATAGTTCGACAATGAGGTAGCAAGCATTGCTTTACTTCACCATTCGCCTGGCTTTCACGTCTTTGACACTTATGTGCATGAAGGAGAAGTACTAATTGCTGCTGTATCAGTTTTCTTTTTTCTACGTTTGCAGCTGCTGCTGGAGCTGCAACAGATGGCCGTACAACTGCAATAGCACTTTGTGAATTTTGTTGGTCTGTGCTTTGTGACATAGAAAGGCTAGAAATAGACATTTGAGGGACAGATTGCTGAAAAACAAAACCATTCTATTAGTGAAGCACTAAGCAAGTTGGTCAAAATGCATAATACAGGCACATAGGAAGAAAAAATTTCAGGGAGGCCCTAAAAGTTGAAATTTCTTACAAAATACCCATGATTATTGACATTCAATTAAAAAAAAATGTCTAAAATCTAAAATGTGCTTAATTTCTTTGGAATATGCAAAATAGATTTTAAAAAAAGAAGTATTTACAAAATAGAAAGAATGATACACATGCAGCTAATATGAAACAATAAGCAAAGAAATTCATACATACATTTGAATCAGCACTTTGATTGGAAGTATGTCCTAAATCCTGGTACTGCAAATATGATGACTGAACTGCTGATGGGTTGATATTTCGGTTTATATTCAAGGAACCAGCATTCCCAAGTGACATAAAATTACCATTAATAAGTGATCCAGTATTTTGCTGTTGTGAGACCTGTGGTGAGACCACAGCTACAGGAAGCTGTAAATTACCTGTCCTACTGTTGTCAGCAGCAGAGGTTGAAAGCGATACTAAACCACCTTGAGAGCTTAATGGACCACCTCTACTCTGCATCATAAGCATGTTACTACTCATGCCCATTGTCCCAGACGTGCTGCTTAAACTATTAACAGTACTGTTCAATATATTAGTAATTGGTACACTGCCATCATTAGCATATAGATGGGATGCTGATGACACTGGTCCAGACTTATTGACAGTTCCATTGCGATTTAAATTATTTGAAAGAGGACTCATCACAGATGTCATCGAAGATACATTAGGACTGGGACTTTGCTGGGAAACTGGTAAACTAGCATGACTATTGTGTTGATGTACCGCCATGAGGTTTTGCCTGTCAAACTTGAGGAAACTGTGTTGATGCTTTTCATAGGAAATACTTCTAACAACATTGCTTTAAACCAAAATGGTTTCACTAGTGCCATGAAATAAATTTTTCAGAATATCCGATGTCACAAACTGGATTAATAGACATTTAGATGACTTGGCAGCTTATTTTCATCGTCTCAAATAAGTGACACTGAATGCAAAATCTAGGGGGAAACAAAATATATGAATATTTGTTGGATCTAAATGCAGAGAAAATCATATAGCATGAAAGTGAAAAGACCAAAATGATTATTCAGACATGCCAAGTTACCAAAATAAAAAAGAATGAGATCATTTCTTTTCAAAGTTAAAGCTCCTGATATTTCTTGTGCATGTATTTTCAGCATAAAATGCACACTTAATCAATTAAAACATAATAATTTGTTTCTTCTTTTTAAATGCCATGTGCTTGCATTTAAACTTAGTACAATTGCATTACTTGAGTAGTATACGCTAAATAAGTTAGGGGCAGATCCAGAAATTACTCAAGGAGGGGGCAATTTTTTATCTGAAATGGGGGGTAGAATGCGCACAATCATTTTATAATTAACCCTTTCATTCCCAGGTTACAGATATTTTCAAAGCCTCAGAGTCCCGAAATTTCATCCCCCCTTCCTTGAGAAATTTCGGCAGTTCATTGTTAGGACTACCCCCTGGTAATTGAGAAGAGAGCAGAGATGGGGGGGGGGGTGCTCATTTGGCACTGTCTTCGGGCCCTTGCATGGTGATCTACACGACTGTGGGGGGAAATTTTGGCTATCGGTAGCTGTTGGTGAAATTTTCCGCTTAGGAGGAAATCATTTTTACTTTCCGAACATGTACCATGTAAGGGAAGTATTGTAATCATGAAAAAATTCGACTTCAAGATTTTGGTGTTTTTACACGTTTTGAGGGCTTCTGAATCCATTTATGCTATTTTTACGAGATGTATGTATGTATGTGTGTTTGTGAGTGAACACGATAGCTCCTGAACGGAGCATTCGATTGAGCTCAAATTGGATACATGTCATAAACCACCGTTGCAAGACCGGAATTGATTTTGGTGTGTATAGGACTTATAGTTTTTCTATAGGGCTACGACAAAGATTTCTTTTACATTATGGTCTATGGGGGGGAATTTCTTGAAAGTGCGCTAGCGTGTAAACGGTACATTCGATTGAGCTCAAATTGGGTATATATATTATAAACCACCGTAGCAAGACCGGAATTGATTTTGGTGTGTATAGGACTTATAGTTTTTCTACAGGGCTACGACAAAGATTTCTTTTACATTATGGCCTATCGAGGGGAAATTCTTGAAAGTGCGCTAGCGTTTAAACGGTGCATTCAATTGAGTTTCAATTTGGTATATATGTTTGAATTATTCATCAATTAAAATTTATTTAAATGCTTGGTAATGATCTTAATCGTAAGTGTTCGAAAAGTCGAGTGGAGTCACTCCAGATTTTTTATTTGCGTGATCGTATTTTTGCAGTGCAGTCAGATCTTTTTCTGTTTTGTTTTCTTGATTTACGAAAAGCGATGTATAAATGTCTTTATATATGTTGATATTGATTTTAAAATAAATAAATCATCTAAAAATTATGAACAGGCAGCTATACAGAACATAAATATTAATGTGGCTTTTTGATTAGTAATAAAAAATTTTCAATTTAGCATAATAAGGTAAAAAATAGCAAAAGTTGTATAGTAATTTACAAGCAAAAGTTGTATAGTAATTTAAAAACAGGTAAAAACACATTAAAATCCGTATGTAGCACTATCGGTGGCGGCCACCACCTTCTTCAGCATAGGTCTTGGTTCCAAATGGCCAGCTCTCTTCCTCAGCAGGGCATTCCACCCAGGATCGATCTGCGCATGCGTCATATCATTCACAGCGCCACCTGTGGTTATAATCTGTTGGGCTTCCATATTTAGGGCATAATGACTGTTTTTGTAATTGGCGAGTTTTTGGCTATTGTTAAAGTTGATCTCTATGAGGTGTTCCTGGGCTATTTTTGCGAGGGCAGTAGTGGTTTTATTGAATTTAATGTCAGTTTTATGTTCCTTTTTTCGGTCTTTGATTTTTCGTTTTGTCATGCCAATATAGTAGCCCTGTTTATTGGTACTATTGTCTGTAAAGCTTAGTTTATAAATACCGGCGGTTTCATCAGGATTGATATTATCTTTATCACTGCGAATGCGTTTGAAAATATTTTGATTGGGTTTTATGGGTATTTTGATATTTTTCTTTGCGGCTTCATTTGTGATTTTTAGGGAGTCTCCGCTGCAGTAGGGAATGGCATTGGTAAATTTGAGTTTCGGCTTTTGATAGTTATTAATTTGGTCCAGTTTTTTGATTCTCTTTTTATAAAGGTTTTTTACTATTGAATTTGGGTATCCTGCATTTTTACATTGGGTTTTGATAAACTGGAGTTCTTCATTGAGGAGTGTTTCGTTTGAGCATACTGTAATTGCGCGATTAATATAGGATCGTATGGCGGCTATTTTAAATTTGTATGGAGTTTTTGAATTAAAATGAACTATTTCGTTATTATTGGTGGCTTTTCTAAAAACTGTAGTATTAATATTATTCATCAAATCTCTATTGATTTTGACATCTAGGTAGTTATAGTGGCATTTTCCTCTATTTCTATGGTGAATTGTATGTTATTGTCTATTGAGTTGATTTCTTTGAGGATATTTTCAGTTTCATTTTTGTTCACTATTGCAAAGGTATCATCTACGTATCAAAGCCAAGTTTTTATGTGGTTGGATAATTTATCAAGTATGGCCCTCTCCACTAGCCGCATTTTCCAGTCTGCTATGAGGCAAAATGCGGCTAGTGGAGAGGGCCATATTTGATAAATTATCCAACCACATAAAAACTTGTCTTCGATACGTAGATGATATCTTTGCAATAGTGAACAAAAATGAAACTGAAAATATCCTCAAAGAAATCAACTCAAAATACTGAGACTTGGCATATCTAAAAATTTTCATGGAAAGAGGCTTTTCTAAAGCATGCACCCTCCCCTCAAAAAATAAAATAAAATTACAGCATTGTCAAATTTTTATATTATGCCAAAAATATTTTTACTTAATAGATGTGGAAGGAAGCTATGTGTTGTCCACACCAGATTTTTAAATTTTGTGACAGGGCAGCAAAACAGACTTGCATTTTGCCTGCGTTGATCCCTGTAAAACTGTACTGAGTGAAGGATCCATTTCCCCCCCCCCCCCCCCCCGATATCAAATATTGTGAAGGCTCCTTTTTCTGATCCAATTTCAACATGGACAGAACCCTGATCACAATTGTCAAGTTTAACAGAAATAATCCTTGCTGAAGAACTTTCCTTATGAAATTTTTAATGGCTTTTATATATTTTTTTAATACATTATCTTTTAAAGAGATTAGAAGCTTGCACATACATAGAGCTTTCGTTTAGTAAAATTTTAGTTGATTGATATATTAAGGAGGCTCTTTTCAGGGTTGTTATAATTTATCTCAACCTGATTTTTTTTTTTTTTTTTAAGCCCACTGATAAACTGAACTGGGTTTTTCCAAAATTTTAACCTTAATTACATAGCTAATGCATCTCTTAATATCAGTACACGATTTGTAAAGTTTATAAACAGCTCCCCCAGCCTACCAAAGAAAAAAAAATTCAGAAAGACTTTTCTAGAGAAAATTTTTATGCCTATCACTTGAATTAAAATGAATAAGGATTTTTTATCCATAAAAAATATTACTTTAAAAGTTCAAATTCGGCACTAGTATAGCACTTTAATTTTATTGTTAAAATTATTACTAATAATTAATTATCTAAGAGCTAACCATGATTGGTTGTTATTGTACTATTGATTTAATACATTTTTTCATGTATGGCATAGTTATAACTATTACTATTAGTTTAACTATTTTTTCATTTATGATTGACTTTGGTAATCAATTAGTTGCTTTATGAGCTGCATTTAGCAATTACATTTTTTCAAACAATTTGAAACCTCACCCCTTCCCTTAATAAAACCTGGATAAAACCCTAGAAAAAAAAAAAGAAACAGGTTATTAATAACCCTGTTCATGTTATGAAAAGAAAATTATGCTCCCCCCCCCCCCCAAAAAAAAAAAAACTAAATCTGTACCTTAGTGCATGTATTAAAAAAAATAGTGTAATAAGTTTTGAAGAACAAAATATCAATAGTTAGTAGCCAGTGGCGGATTTCCCAATAGGCGCATGAGGCGCGCGCCTCGGGCCTCATATTTCTAAGGGGCCTCCAAATTCGGTTTTCAGAAAGAAAAAAAACTATCTGTAAATATCTGTTCAAGAGACATAAACTTTGTTCATAGTTTCAGGATTGCTTCTAGAGTAGAAAGCGCTTTTGAACAATCTTTTCTTTGGTGACTCCCTTTCCTCTTCACAGCATTGGACCATAATCTAAACTAATACTTTAATACGAATACTTTTAGTTTATAAGTAATTGATGCTTTAATTGCGTTATTCACTGTAAAAATATCCAGAAACGTTCCTTGGAAATAAGGATAAGTTAGACTTACAAATACTATACAGAAAATATACATTTCCCTTTGAAAACTTTACTGTTTCGTTCAACCCGTCACTTAACCGAATAGTGGTCTCACGACCTTAAAAAACAGGCAGTTCACTTAAAAATGACTAGAATTGTAAAAAAGAAATAATAATTAAAAAAAAATTCCAGTAGTGTTCCTTGAAAATAATAGGCAGCTGAGGTGCCCTAAATTCCAAGGAAAGTTGCACGAAAATACCAAGAACTTTACTGAACAATATGCAATTCAGTGGATCTTTCCTGAGCTGTTCAATAAAGTTCCTGGTATTTTCATGCAACATTCCTTGGAATTTTAGGGCCCTCAACTGTCCACTATTTCCAAGAAAAATTCCTAGATTTTTTTGCATTGTTTTAATTTGCTCACTATATTTTATTCAAAAAATATAGGTGCAAAGGGTCCCTATGCCTTTTTCCTATCCGGAATCAATTAGTTGTGTTGGGTTGGGGGATTACGGCCAATTATCTGCAAGTGGGATCTATGCCGATGGGTGTGGGTGCTCCCCTTGGGGGTTTTTCTAAGGGATTCTAATCCCTATTTACGCTAAGTTTTGGAGGAAACCACGGAAAATTCCTAACGGTTAGGTTGGTGGACGCGACCTGGTTTTGAACCAGGCACCTTCCGTCTCCCAGTTCAGAGTGCTATGCGCTCAGCCACTGGTTGGGCCGCACTGAATCAGATTGCGGCTCAGTAGCTGGTATTGCAGTAGGACATTCAAATACACCTGCTTTATAGATTGCCACCCCCCCCCTAATCAAAAAGTGTATAGTCTGATAAGAATATTTCTCATTTTAAAAGAGAAAAGCCTGAACCGCTTTATTCTACAGCTTGAGATTGAAAAATCTGTCAAAAATTAAGTATTTTATATTTTTTAGCTGTTCTTCATTTAAATGATTTAGGAAAAGACACTCTGTATTCAGTAAAATTTTCAAATATACCTAAAATATATAATTGCTGTTGGTTGTCACGATGTAAAAGAAATTGGAAACAATAATTTATCTTCTTTCGAGAAATCACTAAAAATTAAAAATTTAAGCTAGGGATAACCGATTTTATCTTTTTTTGGAATCGAAACTTTCCGAGTATGCAATGATAAAAATTTGCCGACCAATAATTAAAAAGATATGAGCTGATACATGTGCGATAACACTTTTTGGGGGGATTGGGGGAAGATATTTTATCGTTAAAAAAAAGTATTGAAAAATTAAAGAAAGCAATCCTTAGCGTCACCGAAATTTCACATGCATGCAAAATTTCAGCTCGATTGGATAATAGGGGGTTAAAATTCATAGACAAATTTTGAACTGGAATGTCATACACAGTTAATTAAAAACTTAAAAAAACAAATTATGATTAATTTAATTTTCTGTTTTCAACTAAAAAATATTTATGATAACTATATTATAAATACGGCATGTATTTTATAGTCGTAGATGAAAATGCTAAACATTAATAATAAACCTAGGACCGAAGCTTAGAGCATACCCATTTATCCATTATAAAGTGGAATTTATTTTTAAGTCAATAAAATTTTTTGTACTTTAACTACTTAAAGTATTGTTTTTTTTTATTTCTCTTGTATTTTTTTTCATTCTATTTAAAATATAGAATAATATGTGTATGTGTGTATATATTATTCTAACCTAATTATTCGTTATTAATAGTCCTCAACTTATTGACAGTTTTTGAATAAACACAAAAATTAGACTAAACAGAAAGTTTACTTTTACTATTAAACTGCTTAGTTTTGCAGTTCCAAACGGGAAATTTATGAATATATTTAAATATTTATAAATATATGTTCTTGAAGGAATGTTAAATTTTTGGTTCATTTTATCCAAGTAAAGAATTCTGAACTTTGTGATGTCAAAGTCATGTTTCTGATCAAGTTTCCCTTGTTCTGACCTTCAAAAGTACCTGTTAAGTAGTCAAAATTTTCATGACTGAAACAAGAAATATTCCAGTGGTCCACAAAAAGTAATCCGACATAATTAAGTAACAGTGAAAAATAATCAATATAAAACTGCAGTTGCTGGGTTATACTTAGAGGTATGCTGATTTTTATTTAGTGTTAACCATGAAAAGTGAAACGTAGTACAATTATTGAGATAAAAAATGTTTTTTAAGATGAACAAATCTATAAACATAAAAATTATTTTAAAATTTTAATACTCCTTTTGTAGCAGGCCCTGACTATCGGATGGACACTTGGTGCACGTGCCCTGGGCACACATGGAGAAATAAGCCAAAAAATTGAGTTTAACACGATATGCAGGGGCACAAAAATTGAGCCAGCTAAAGGACACAAAATCTGAAAAGTGCCCTGGGCACAAAAGTGTTATAGTGAAAGTCAGGCCCTGGTTTGTAGACATAAACTAGATATAAAAGAAATTAAAACATTTTAAAATAATTAGTAATAATGTAAAGGAGTTCATGATTTTTTTTTTTTTTTTTTTTTTTTGAGGAGGAGGAGGAGGGTTTCAAAATTGAGTTGCGCCTCGGGCCTCTCAAGAGCAAAATCCACCACTGTTAGTAGCCAATTCTGGCAACTACTTTTAAAATTATTTTTATCATGTCATCCCTATTGCACAATGATGAACTATTATCCATTTCCCAAAAACAGTTGCAAAATTATTTTGAGTGTACTGACAAATCAAAGCAAGCTTCGTATGAAACCAGGGTTTTAAAAAACCCTTTTTTTTTTTTTTAAACCCAACCCGGGTGGGTTTTTTTTGGGTTTTATTAAGATTTTTTTATAGTATAACACTTTTTGGATTAAAATTTTATGGTTTTATTTCAAAACAGAATAATTTTAGTGTAAAAGAAAACTTTCATTACAAAATAATAATTAATTAATATGTAAAAATAACTTCAACTTTAATGCAGTACTATCTTTTTCTGCTGATGTTTATAAAGGGCTCCTAATTTTTTTTTTATAACCATAGAAAAAGTATAGGATTGTTCACATAGAAAAATATGTTGTTTTTGATTGATTGTTTTCTATTACTTTTAAATTTATGAACTTTTTAATTTTTTTTACCTTTATGTTTTTTAGTCATAGTTATATTTTCTAGTTAGAATATAAGTCAGTAAAACCTTTGCAGGCCAACTTACTGCAGAACTACAATTTATTTAATAATTTTCTTTATAGTTATTCGTTTTTGCTTTGAATATATATTCCTTTTTACTTAAAAAAAAAATCTAGAATTAATATGTCTGATATTAAATCCCATATAAACAATGTGTAATGAATCAGATTTATAATTCTCAGTACTAAAGTAATGCAGCAACTAATAGAATACAGGATGGTTTCCTGAACCTGAATTCATTCTTGAGATGCATGCTTGTAAGCTGTAAGAGAGAGACATGTCCCATTTTTCTCTTATCTGGGAAAGTTTTTTTTTTTTTTTTTGGGGGGGGGGGTGTTATACTGATAATTACATATTTTATTCGTATTTAAAAACTTATTCATTAAAGAGATAAATTACTAAGTTATCCATGCCTGCATTCTACACCTGTTCATTGCAAAATTTCATAAATATTGCAGATAGAATTGGCTCATGATATTATTTTTAAAAAGGTTATTATTCTTTATGTTGAAGTTGGAAAAATAATTATAAAAAAATTAAACTGGCATATTTATATTTATCTAATATAATGCACTAAGTTATGTAGGTAATATTATATGTATTTAATGTCAAATAAGAAATGATTTAAATGAAAGAAAGGAAAAATTTTGATAATTTTTAATAAAACCCAAAAAAAAACTCACTTCTGTATGGGTTTTATTGGTTTTTTTTTTTTAAACCCACCGGGGTTTTTTTGGGTTTGTGGGCGGGTCCGAAACCCTGTATGAAACACATTTCACTATTGTGATATCTTATCTAGTGGAAACAGTTTCAGACAGGGTTGTTAAAAACCCGTTTTTTTTTTTTTGTGTGTGTGTTTTATTTTGGTTTTTTTTTTTTTTTTTTTTTGTAAAAAGCCCAACCCAGGCAGGTTTTATTGAAAAATCCGGTGTTTAGGGTGAAAAAACCCGGGTTTTATTGGGCAAAATTTAAATTTTCGGTACTTAAACTTGAAAATTAGCACATATAGCAATCCAAACTTTAAAAATTAAGGTTTAAATCACATAGGGAACTAGGTACTGCCTTCCAAAAAATAAATGAATGAATAAATTTGCTTCTAAAAATGTTCACTGTATATTCTTTTGAATAAATAATTATTAGCTTAGTAAATTATAAGTAACAGAAACTTTAACACGCCATTAAAATGCATCAAGCTATACATATACATCCAATGAACAAAATTGTGCAAATAGAAATGTAGTAAAGCAAAACACATGGATACCTTTTTGAAAAGGTTTATCTTTTCTAAAATAAAAAAATTACATCATCCACGTAACTGTTTACCCCTCCCCTCCTAAAAAAAGTGGTATAAGTAATAATTAAAATAAACTTATATAGGAAAAATAAAGTTAATGTACAAAATTGTACAAACAGAAATGCACACCCTCCGAAAAAAGTATTTTAGAGTATTTCCTAATCAGTTTCCTTATAAAAACAAAGTACATGGATAATTTTTTTTTTTTTTTTTTTTTTTTTGCCTTAGACAAAGTTTATCTTATTTTATAATTTAAAAAAATTACATTATAAATGTTATTTATAAATTTATTGTAAAAAAGTAATAGAGAAACTCCAGTGATTTAAATATGAAAGAAAATGTTATCAATAACTCAACATAGAATTTCTCAAATTATTTTTTTGTTTTTAAAGCAATATAAAAAATGTCAAAACCCTACCTGCACATTTCTTTTTAATATTTAAATAGTTAATGAATAACGGATTTAAGTTATAATTCCTTTCATTCTATAATGTATGTACTTTTTTATTTGGTGGTATTGATTTATTAATCCGGTGATTAACAGTTAATGCAATGCAGTGCAAGCAGACCTGCTTTTATTATACAGCCAAGAAATTATCACATATTTAAATGAATGTTTTATTCCCAAATATTCAAAAGAGGAAATATATTGGATATTATGTTTGCATAAACATCTTTTCCTTTCAGTAAAAATTAACTGATGCATTTGTATAACTCTATATCCTTCATGGTTATATATTCTATAAACAGCTACCATTTTATAGAATACTATTTGTTTGGTCATAGAAAATTTTATGACAAATTTCTACTATCAAAAATTACTAAAAATTACTTTTAAACAGTGGTAGAAAACAGAGATTTTTCTTTTTCATAAAAGCACCAGAATGGAATTGGGATTTATAGTTTCATTAGTGATAAAAATAATCTTGAATTGAAATAGAACTTAAAATTTTTTAAAGAAATTAAATCTTCTACAATAAATTATTCCAATATTTCTTTTAAAATTATGCAAATCAAAGTTTTATTTTAATGAAAACCATTTTACCAAAAAACCCATGGGTTTTTAAAGGTAAAAAACCTGCCCCGGTGGGGAAAATGGGGAGCTACCCAGGCAGCAAATCTAAAAACCCTGGTTTCGGAAGAAATTTTCTATGACTGAGCAGTCCTCTAAAAATGATTTTGCGACTGTGCACATGAAAAGGGAAAAGGTAAATGACATCACTATATGAAACAGGGTTGTTATGATTTTGGCAAACCCGAAAAAGCCCACTTGAAAAAACCAACTGGGTTTTTTTCAAAATTTCAACTTCAATTACGAAGATAATAAATTTCTTAATATCAGTACACCACTTGTAAAGTTTATAAACTGCTCCCTTTCTCCCCCACACCACCACTACCAAAAGGAAAAAAAAAAAAAAAAAAAATCTGACTTCACATGGGCAAAAATTTCCTGTAAGTTTTTATATGTCTATCTGTATTAAAATGAATAAGGATTTTTTAACCATAAAAAATCATTAGTTTAAAAAGTTCTAATTAAGCACTAGTATATAACTTAATTATTATTAATAGTTAATTTATGTAAGAGCAAACCGTGACTAGGGTTGTTATTGATTTATACGTTTATTCATGTATGATTAATATTACTAACCATTTTTTATTTATAATTGATTTTTTTAATCAATTAGTTCCTTCAAGTTGTATTTAGTAATAAGCAAAATTTTTTTCAGATATTTTGAAATCTCATCCCTTCCTGAAAAAACTGATAAAACCCCCAAAACCCTGAAAAAACTCAATGGTTGGGTTTTTTCTGAAGAAAAACCGGGGTTTTAACAACCCTGAATGAAGTCATAGAATCACTGTGATTTTGCAGTCATTAAAAACTTAATTAGATTTACTAATTGTTTAATAATTATCAACAGCTAGCTCTAATTAGAGCATCAATACTTTTTTCTAATTAGTATATGAATATCATGAATGCAAACATAAATGGAATCCTTTAGCAAAACTTTTAAAAATACTTAAGTGGTATTGAGTACATTTCAAAAGTATCTGTCCTCAAACTGTATTTGTCAAAGTGTAGTAGTTCACTAAATAAAAACAATTGTAGTTTTTCTAACTAGTGGGTGAAATTATAGCAAAACATTTGCAGTTGCAACAGCAATAATGACGTTATCTTAATATCGCGAAGGAAACTCAGTTGCCACTATCACCCATAAATATAAATATAGGCTGTAGTACGATTCCGGGAGAGAAACTGAAATTTTATTTTGTACGTCACTATTTCAGTATATATGGCAATTTCACTTTCATCCATACACTCAACTTTATAAACCAGTATGAAGTCAAGTGCCTATAAAAAGATATTACAGAAAAAAAATTAATAAAACGGAGCTACATTTACACTATATTTGTTAGGTTCATTTCAGTGTATTTTTCAAAAAATATAACATCCAGAGTATTTCGATTTGGTTCGATAAAATGTTATATAGCTTTCTGAAAATAATGTATCTTTGATTAATAACTCACCCCGGGCTCAATATTTTAGTTGATGGAGGGAAAAAAAAAAAAAAAAAAAAAAAAAAAAGATTAGTTGCACATTTCACTACAGATGAACATGCCTGATTTCGGTACTTTTCTTCAATTACAGTTATCAAACATATCAACTACAAACGATCAGTTGAGCAGCTTATCACAGAAATCGAACGATGTCAACTAAATTTTTGAACTAAAATGCTGTCTAACACAAAATTTAAAAAAATCAAGCACAATTAACTCACATAGGTACAAACTAAATGTTCATATGGATCATGTTTCTACACTATACAAAATTTAAAATAAATAGCAATTGTCCAACGCTCACTAATTATGTGCATAATTTCATTGCAGTCCGTGGCCACAACAAACCAAACATAAACAATAAACCTACCTTTTAGAGAACCATACTAAAGAGCGCTAGTTTTTCAACTTAAAAACTCTAAAACAATATAAAAATAATTGTTATAACATTTATTTTTGCTAATACACGCAAAATATAATACTAACCAAAATAAACTAGTGAAACAACCGATTAAAAACTGGAAAGCTTCAGTTTTACCACATGCGTTGGTTATTAAAGCAACTGTGCGCATAGTAAGTAGGCAGATTAGTGGTTGCCAGCTTGATGTTTTAAAATAGATATCTACCTAACTCACCATCATCATTCGCGATCTCAACGACTTAAAGGGGGCGCTGTAGGATATAAACAAATGTGCTCTGTGACGGGTAGCTTATTCCGACAATAGTTGTGCCTGAATTAAGCAACGCGGTTTTTATGCCTATTTTCTCATTTTAGAGGTGGACAAAAGTTTTTTATGGAAAAAAATGTCGCATGATTTATTTCTTTTAGTTTTATATCAAGCAATCTTTTAATTTAAAGGTAACATTAGCTAATTTTTGGTGTTTTGCTCATGTGTTCTGGGTGTTTATCCACATACAGATGAAATTAAAGTAAACTTTCTCCATCCACATAATCTATCGCCATCATTTTATTACCCATAAATTATATGATAAAAAAAATGCTATTTGCATCCAATAAATTTGAGAAAAAAATCACACAATGGTTTACTTCCTTTTTTATTTTACTTTTTGCATAATCTGCAAGTTGTAAGTTTTCCTTACTGCATTGAAATTTAAAACTCAATTTTTTAAAAAATACACATCAATTAAAGGTAACACTTGAAATATTTACTTAATAGTTCAGAATATGCATGCAACATAAAAATAACATCTTACTGTAATTATTATTTTTTATTTTAACCTGAAAATGTTATTATTTAAAAATTGACAATTAAATTGACAGTGAATAGTTGTAACTTATTGGAATAGTGGAAGCATTTTATGAAACATACTGATTTTTTAAAATTATTAATGAAAAAGAAAAATGGAATTTTGTTAGACAAACTCTGAAAATTCCTATTAAAAGGGGGGAGGTACACCCCCATTCCTACTTTGAAAGCACCCTCATTAAAACCCCCAGCAAAAACAAATTTGGACTCAACTGCTCTTGAAATTTTAAAAACAAATAATTGTTTTAGTAAAATTCTATTTTTTTATTGGGGCGGGAGAGACATTGCCTTGTGTGTACCCCCAATGAAAGTGTTGAAAAACATTATCAACATTATTTGTTCTCTCTCAAAATTCTTATATTAAGTTAAAAACGTAATTTTATTTTAAAATACAAAAATTTTCTTTTGTAGTTATTAAATCGAGATGATAGCAATTTTCTTACCCATTTATTACTCGAAAACTCATGGTAATCCCAGAATGAAACTTTCAGATATTGTTAACAATAAATAGAAGAATAATATAATTTTTAAAAAAAATTAAAAATATACTTTTTGAAATTTTAAAAATTTAAAATGATGAACTTTAAATTAAAAATTTAAAAAATTTAATCATGTTACATATGATAAGAAAGGGCAACCTGTTTACTTTCTATAGACACTTTAATTGAATTTCTATGATAATTAGGAGAGAAATTGGAGCCAATTGTATAGTGAAAGAATTTCTAAAATTGCATTAATTTCACAAACTTTAAAATTAAATATTTCAAAAACTAAAAGTGATATGGACTAGAAATTTCCCATTAATTTTTTTCTCTATAGATACAACTATCATACCAAATTTCATTGAATTCCGTGGGGGTCAGGTTGTGAGCCTCTTTGATTTGACATGGAATGACCCATATGGCAATTTTGTCAGTACAGAATTTTCAGAGAAAAAATCTGGAGTGACTCCACTCGACTTTCCGAACACTTACAATTAAGATCATTACCAAGCATTTAAATAAATTTTAATCGATGAATAATTCAAACATATATACCAAATTGAAACTCAATCGAATGCACCGTTTAAACGCTTGCGCACTTTCAAGAATTTCTCCCCATATGCCATTATGCCATAATATAAAAGAAATTTTTGTCGTAGCCCTGTAGAAAAACTATAAGTCTTATACACACCAAAATCAATACCGGTCTTAAGACGGTGATTTATAACATATATACCCAATTTCAGCTCAATCGAAGGTACCGTTTAAACGCTAGCGCACTTTCAAGAATTTCCCCCCATAGGCCAGAATGTAAAAGAAATCTTTGTAGTAGCCCTGTAGGAGAACTATAAGTCCTATACACACCAAAATCAATACCGGTCGTCAGATGGTGGTTTATAACATATATACCCAATTTGAGCTCAATCGAACGTATCGTTTAAACGCTAGCGCACTTTCAAGAATTTCCCCCGATAGGCCATAATGTAAAAGAAATCTTTGTCGTAGCCCTGTAGAAAAACTATAAGTCCTATACACACCAAAATCAATACCGGTCTTGCGACGGTGGTTTATAACATATATACCCTATTTGAGCTCAATCGAATCTACCGTTTAAACGCTAGCGCACTTTCAAGAAATTTCCCCCATAGGCCATAATGTAAAAGAAATCTTTGTCGTAGCCCTGTAGAAAAACTATAAGTCCTATACACACCAAAATCAATACCGGTCTTGCGACGATGGTTTATGACATATATATTCAATTTGAGCTCAATCGAATGCTCCGTTCAGGAGCTATCGTGTTCACTCAATACACACAAACACACATACACACACACACACATACACACATACATACATACATTTCGTAAAAATAGCATAAATGGATTCAGGAGCCCTCAAAACGTGTAAAAACACCAAAATCTCGAAGTCGAATTTTTTCATGATTACAATACTTTCCTTACATGGTACATGTTCGGAAAGTAAAAAGACAAAAAAGTGATTTCCTCTTTATTCACAAAAAGCTGAAGAATCTCAGTTGAAGACTTACAGCCAGAATTTTGTCAATCTTTTAAAAATGCAGAATGATAGATATTTTTCACATTTCAACATTTTTCATCCAAAATCATAAACAGCTAAAATTTAAACCAAAATAATGATGGTTATTTAGACATTTCTGATTTTTTGTTTTTCTGCGATGCTAAATTTTTTACTGAAATTAGTTCAGACAATTTGAAAGAGAACAACACTAACACACAATTACTTTCTGATTTTAACAAAAAGGGGGCTCTCAATAAATTTAAGGGGAGAAGAGACAAACAATTATATGCATCCAAGATAAAAAATATCTTAGTACTTTTATCACATATTATATAGTAACTATATCAATGTTAACACATTCAACAAAGAGTACTACCTCTATATCTATACATTTTAAAACAGCACTGGGTAGAATCTTAACACAACACTAAAGATATCAATGCAAAGCCTCAATTCTCAATTGGGGGTGACATTTAGGTATAAGAAGGTCTCACAACAGTGCGATAAAATTATCTTTCAATCAGGTTATTTCAGAGTAAATATTGTGAAGCTGTTTAGAAAAGTTCTTAACATTTAACATTAATATATTCATCTATTAGCTTCAAATTAAGTACATAAATCCTAGAAAACGTTTAATATGTAACATTAGATTGGTATTTTGTTAAATCTAACACGGAGGTTTTTACTTTTTTAACTCCACATGTCAAAAACCTGTCGATTTACAGGATAGTATAGAACGTTTAAACGTACATATTAAAGTATACATATAAATAATATAGAAATCAATATAAATAGCATAGAAATAATTTAGGACATGCATTTGGAATTGTGTTCATAAAATTAATCCAAGCATTTATGACTAGATCTTTCAAACATTAAAGAAAAAAGGGCAAAATATATTATTACATACTTCTTGGTATAAAATCACCCATAATATATTTTGGCAAAAAAAAAAAAAGAAGAAACAATAATTACACACATTTGAAATAAGCGCGTCTCAAAACAGTAATATGTAAGTATGTAAGCTGAGCCACGGCTATCTCGGACAATAGGGCTCTGGCGCGGTATTTGTGACGTCACGATAGCAGTGCTAGGGAAGGAAGAACCTGCTGACTTGCGCACCTGTTAGTACCTGCTAGGTGCTAGAGTTGATAGGAGCATGCTTTTATCCACGTGGTCGCTAAAGTCTTGATTTTCGTTAAATATTATTATTTTACGTTTATATTTTGCTATTTTTTTTACAAGAATTGTGCAGTTTTGGATACCATTTGGAGGTAAGACTCAATTTTCAAAATGCCTAATATGTGTGTTGTTACTAACTGCACGTCGAATTATCGGAGTAGCAAAGAAAGAGTATCGTGTTTCTCGTTTCCAAAGGACCCCATTTTAAGAGCAAAATGGTTAAAAAATATTCCCAGGAAAGATTATAATCCAGGAAAATGTGCCGTAGTTTGTGAAAAACATTTTGATCCAAATGATATAATTCGTATTGAGAGCATCAAAAAAGATGATGGGACTATTCTGACATGCAAAAGGGAACGTCCAAAATTAAAGGAAGGAGCAGTGCCAATTATTTTCCCAAATTGCCCTAAATATTTATCGCATGAACCTCCGAAGCAGCGAAAAAATTTAGACGACCAAGAAGAGCGTTTGTTGAATATGGCTATTAATGAAAGTAAAAAAGCTCATGAAATTTTTCTTAAAGAAAATACATTTGAAACTTTTGATCAGCTAAACGATATGTTGCGAATGAAAATAAAATTGTTCGAAGAACAAAATTGGCAAGTTACATTTTCAGAAAATTATCTTTTAATTTCTCAAATCGTCGATACTCCTATACCCAGAATAAAAGCTTCATTGAAAATAGATACACAACTTTCTGCAACTGCTTATAATAATGACAGGATTGTTCGCCTTTCTACATTAAATAATATTTCCATTTTAAATTCTTTCTCCCAGATAAACAGCAGCTTAGATGAGCTTAAAACCATTTCAGATTCTCCTGAGAGCAGCGATACTCTGAAATATCTGAAATATTTTGTATGTTCTTCAATTTTTTCCCTACAGTCAAACACTTATTTATCTGTGATTAAAATGCTGAAATTTAAATTATTTGGTTCTACTCAATTAGAGTAATTTAAAAAATTCCAAATTCATCTTATAAAGTTTTTCTAAGTATTTTTAAAGCGGTATATTTCGTATGAATCCCACGTATTGTTACTGTTTTACACTTATATTTGATCCTTAGTAAAATATAGACGCAAAATATGTATATTTAATTAAAACATAATAGACGCAATATTGCATTTTGTATACATGTAATGTTCTTTCGTGGAAGTCCAGATAAACCCGCACTGGTGCTGTGACGTCATTAGCTAAGAGCGGGAGAAGTGCCATAGCCTTTTAGTTGAGGTAGCCGTGGCTGAGCTGGCCAGGCAAGCCTGCCACATAGTAGTTCTAGTTAGGCCACTAGATGGCGCATTCAAGTCCTGAGATCGCGAATCATCGATTTGTTCCTGAAAGGAGTGTCTATTCCATGGCGGTTTAACTCCAGTTGTTTGATGAGTAGTTATACATCGATGGGTCATGTAAGAGAAAATGCAGTATCAGAACATACATAATAATAAAGGTAAATAGTAATATATATTAGAGCAAAACAATATGAGAATAATGCAAAATGAAAATAAATTATATACAATATACAAGAGAGACTAGAAGAGAATGTCAAGGGTGGGACAAGATCGGGAGACACAAATAGGGAAGTCATAAAATAAATAAAAACTTTGTGAAAAAAACACACATCAAAGGTTACTTCAAGGCGTAACGATCCTTTCGACCGAAAATTCGTTCGGTCTTCCTCAGACAAACCCTTCCGTCAAACAGGGCAGAGGGAACTTCAGTTCCCTCTGCTCTGTTCTGTTGCCTGAGGTTTGTCTGAGGAAGACCGAACGAATTTTCGGTCGAAACGATCGTTACGCCTTGAAGTAACCTTTTATGTGTGCTTTTTTTCACAAAGTTTTTATTTATTTTATACTATAACACTTTTTTGAGTGTTTATTTTCATAGGGAGTCATAGTTTGGAAGAACAGGTAGTGCGAATTGACACTAATGATCCTACTCATTAAGGAGGAGGACAGCTCTGGGCCGTGTCCGGATCACGGCACCCAGATAGCACAAACTTGCCCAGAAAAACGCCTAGAAGACGTCATATAGACAAGCTGACATGTCCATTAAACATCCAGGATTCGTCTATTTACGTCAATATGGCACTATAGGACGCCCATATGACGTCTTATAGACATGCATATGGACGTGTTTGTCTATTTATAGACCTTTTACGGTCGAATCCTGGACATCAAC